>AP028432.1:13896440-14024158 GCA_036509395.1 Antheraea yamamai
CACACAAAGTTTCATCAAAATCGCTCCAACCGTTTCGGAGGAGTTCAGTGACATACGCACAAAAGAAATTTCTATATCAAGATATGTATCTCCAAGCATAAGTTTAATGTCGAAAGGCTATTAGAGGGTGGATTAATATGTGAAGTATGGTCATGTCTCGAATTAACACCCGTGTGATAGACTCTGATAAAAAAATATTGTAACTTTAATGTAACATAAAGATATTACAGGTACATTAAAAATATAAACCCGATCCAGTTTCTTGCCGGTACTTCTCGATGTCTGGGTTATTTCCCGATCTTGTCGTAGTTTTGACGTTTATAAGAGCCTTCTTAGACTGTAACCTAAATAAGGTATTTTTAATTTTTCAGGTTATAAATATGATCGTCAATTTTTCAATATTATGTGTTATACAAAAATACTTAAGACGTTATTAAAAAAACTTAGTAGGGAGTCTCGTACTTATCGTATTACTCTGGCTTCCATTTGCGACAGCAGATTGTCACCAATACAGTATGCGGTTAAGTATCCAAGATTTTTGAAATCGGTGTCAAATAGTCAAAAATATTTTGACAATAAATGTTGGAATGGATTTCCATATATATATTTTTGTCAAGAAAGCGTTCATGATTGCCGACATGTAGGTAGTCAAACAAGAACAACAAAGTAACGCGCTAACCAATACTAATCTGTTGCTAGGACGAGTTTGCCATTGAAGATAAGTAGTAAAACACAACTAAAAACTGAGTTACACACATGCAACAACCGTAGTAACCGTCTAATAAACTCAGATAAATAAACTAGGTAATAAAAAAATAATAACACTAAGGACAAAGTTACCAATATAACAAACACTTTGTAACTGTCATGTGTTAGAAAAATCGATTGTTTGAATTTAGCATGCTAACTTTTCATCCTTTGTTACAATTCCTTAAAAGGAGATCGTCGAAAACTTGAATTACACGCGTTTATCTATTTATTATAAGCAAGATTTGGCAGACCAGTTTACATGGAGACAAAACTTCTGTTATTTAGTTTCCATTAAACCCATTACATAGTTACATACTTCATATATACGTATATAATTCTAGTATTATTATATGCCCTTAGTCTGGCTATAACATGCTATGTATCCCAGATTCGCGAATATAGCCAAATGTTTTTATTACGATTGATAACGTGATGCTAAAGAACTTTCAATTAAAAATTGTGGAAATGACAACAGTAATAAAAAGGTTGACGATAATAAATATGTCCATAGACGAGGTTTTAAACGAAATGCCATATCAATAATACACTGTTCCTGCCGTAATGATTCTAGTATACACGGACAATCCTGAAGTTTCTATTTATCTGACAGTTACATAGAATACAGCTTTGTATTATACGGTTCTATGGTAACTAGCACTAAATAAAAAAAATTAAGCGCGTAATTTCCTTACTCTTACAAATTTCACTGTCAGCTAATCGTGTTACAGATTCAATTACATTTTATTAGTAAAAATGTACGTGAATTACGAGAAATTAGTCAACACATTCCGACGTATGATATTTCGAATTTAAATTCTAAAGGACTTAACTATTTGAATACAATAACTTATGACAAAAATCTGGTAGTTAAGTAGTTAAAGTCTAGTTAGATTAAATTGAGGTATTAATAACTCATAAATGAGACATCCCGTTTATAATACAAAATTCTTGCGTGAACTATAAGATACGCAGTACAAGTGGTTTTTCTGGTATCAGTGCAAAATATGTATGCATATTTGTATTAAAAACTATGTCTTTACATTAAATTAGAATTTTTTTAAAGGGTCACATAATGCTATTATTTTTTTATACAAAATCGGACAAATGACTGCAAAACTTTTGACTGAAACTATGGCACATTCCAGAATATCGGTAATCCCCGGTAACAAATTCCATCAGCAGTCGTCGATGTTACAACGGCCTGTTGAAATACCTTTTCACGCCTCGTTTGAACAACTCAATATCGTAACAGGGAGAGAACACGAGGGATAAGAGGTAATTTTGCCACTTCACACTACGGCAAAGGTACGAAATTGCAAATTTTATGACCATGCCAAAATCAATGCTTCTATGTAGTTATAGCTTCGTAAATCCATAGCGTATTTTTGTTGTTACATCCAGATGATGGAATAAAATCAAACAATTTCTCAGAAAATACATACAATGATCCTACGTTATGAAAGTTCTTAGTAACGTGTCTGTTATTTGCAATGCAGAAGGTTCCTCGGTAAAACCTGTCCAAAGCACCAATGCGGAGGAGCATCGTCACATATCGGTAAATTTGTCGTTTCATTAATGGTTATCTTTATTGCATGATTGGCCATATATAGGTAAATGTAGCGACATTTAAACTTACTTCTAATATTGTAAGTGGCAGAAACTATAATAAATTCAGTAGGTGGTAGAGCCACGCTGAAGCTATTACTGGTTTCAGCATGAAAGGTTCGGCTCGCCCGGGGTAGTACCACTCTCTCACAGAAAACCGACGTGAAGTAACAGTGCTTGCATTGTGGCGTTTCGTTCGGTCAGTGAGAGCGCCGGAGACCCACCTCCCCTCCGCTTCCACTTTCCCCTTCCCCTTCCCCTTCCCTTTCTACACCCCCCCCACACACACACAGGCTGGCAACGCACTTGCGACTCCGCTGGTGTTTGTTTTAATCGAACACTACTATTGATAGAAAGATAAACTTTTTCTTATTTGAGGCCACAGGATCATAAGTGAACGATCAACCACAACGAATGCTATCACAAAAAGAAAGTACACACTTGTTTATAGGACAATTTTAGATCTTGCTTGTGGCAAATTGATGGGAAGTATACATAAGGGTAATTTTTGAAGTAAGTCGGTCGATTCTATTAAGCCACATATCAATTTATAAAGGATAACCTTAGAATATGCTTACCCAGTATGCCAAAGCTTTACCAAGATATTTACCAAAAGGTCAGGTTCGACTGGAACTCTTTAGTATTGGAATTTCTTTAGTATTAGCTATTTAGGATTATTTGATATTATTTTAGTTTCTATTGTGTTTATCTTAATTGTGTTTAAATTTTAATTTGTCTACCACATAGTGCATGCTGTGGCAGCTTTTAAAAACCAATGTGCCTATAGATTGTTCATATGTAAAGTATAATTTCAAATTCTTCTGATAATATTGTATTTCTTACAGATAAAGTTATGTTGTAGGACGTTAATATAACATTATATATTATCCCGTATCTCTGTAAATGTAAATATAAACGTATCTCTGGATAACGACCTCTTTCTAATGGACTGCATGAGAACAAAATTGTACATGTATGACTATTCCTAATCACTGATGTGAACGTGATGGAACCAATTAACGTAAATATAGTAATATCAATAAATCTATGTGATAATAGTCTGTGTAAAGGGTACAACTGTAACAGTAAAAAATTATCAATGTCTGTGCAACCCAGGGACAAGTCACGGACTTTTTTCAGTTAAGTTGACAAACAGGAATAGCTGTAAATGAGTAAATGATTCAATGATTTTGACGAGAATATATGTTTTAACATCTGTACAAAAAAAACTAAACAAATATTTGTAAATTTTAGAACTTCCTTCATAAAACCTATATAAACTCGTATTGTGATGGGTCTAGTAACTGGAACCCGCATACATTTCGAACCTTATCGGTCAGAGTATCGAAACCAAATAAATTCTAAACACAATATCGCAACTTCCATGTTCCTTTAAACATTATCAATGTTTAGTCTGGAAATTTCAACTCTAATAGCTTTACTGCGAACTTCATTACATTATTATTTTATTTATCAAAGTAAACATCACGAGCGAACACTTAAAAGTCGTTCAACTCCGATATCTACTCATTTAAAAGTATTTATTTACCTTTAAAACTAATTTGTATTTCTTTTGGAACTAAACTCACGAATAAACCATGTAAAAGAATTGATAATTTAATTATAGAGCTAGGAAATAAAATATTCAATGAAATTTCATTGTATAAAATTAGCATTACCCGTAAAAGTTTCTATATCACATATGTGATCCACATAAATAATCAAAAGGTGTAATGAATATTTTGTATTTGTATATATCTGAGATCTATAAGCCCAAACACTGTATGATCAATCACAAAGGAAAGTTAACGTATCTAAGTGTTTTCTATCATACAGTGAAAGTTTTTGCTACCATTTTATTATAAGTCGACTGGTGACGTATAAGGTGACGTTCGACTGTATTACTAATAAGTTTTATATTTTAATTTAACGCGGTCAAATTCACGAGCGGATGCTAGTTATCTATAAAATGGATGTCCTTTGCTTCTACCTTATCCTTTCCTATATCACATTTTCTATTGTGATAAAACTTTGGTTAATTATTGTTCACACGTACGCAAGCCTTTTTATTCTATTAAAAAACTTTATACATAGATAGCGCGTGAATCGTTTCATTTTGAAGACAACCGAAAGCAAGCCGTATGCAAAAACTACTTTGCAATTAAATTCATACTGCAATTATGTCAGTACCGATGCTATTGTATGGTGTAGTAATCAGACAATGTACGTACTTACAACGCAACTTTAGTTCTTTTTCCATTTTTTGGACACAACTGCTTCTTAGACCGTGATCTATAATCTATAAATACTATAAAACAAAGTCACTTCTAGCATCTGTGTGTGTTGCACTTCTTCTAAACTACTCAACATGACAACAACAACTCAACAACTCAACTCAACTTCTAAACACTCAACTTTGATGCGGTTTTCATTTCATTTAGAGTTTTTTCCAGAAGATTTGTGTGTATATAACACTTATATTGTATTTATAGAAAGTAGATATATTGTAATGAAGTCGCAAAAATATACACGACAGGATTAAAAAAAACGGTACGAACGACCAAATACTAGTGGAATTCTACCAAAGCTGCTTTTAAATTTCGATTTCAAGCTATCGGGCTATGAAAAAGAGTGTCTTTTAAAAATAATTTGTGTATTACAGTTTTATTTTGTACTTCTGTAACAAGTAATTTGCATTTTAAATATGAGCTCCCTATTACAATAGAAATAGCATTTTTCTTTAATAAACTCGTATGGTGTTATGTTAACCCAAGCATTTAGGCGTTCAGTTACTGATTTAATAGTCTTAAATTACGGAATCTATAAGAACGTAAGAATGTTTCAAAATCGGGTTTTTTTCCTCTTGAGAGCTTCCGCTGCGTGTTAACGTTAGCCCAAAGTAACTATTCCTCGCGGACAGAGGCTAGTGTAAATAATAAAATCGATACTACATACTTGGTGGAATGGGTTGGTTTTAAAACATATATTTTAACAAAATACAACCCAAAATCCTTCAAAAACTCAAAATCCAAGACTAGCCTTGCACGTCGTTCAGTAATGATAATATGTACATATTCATATAATGTGAAGGCAGCTTATTTAGATATATTTTTGATAGTAATGCAACGTTTGAAAGTAAAGCGATAGGTTTTATTCAGTCATCATTAACGTACGTAAGTAACACATAAAGGCATACATTCACACACGTGTTTTACTATTATATATATTTTTAGTACATTGTCAATTTTATTATTATCACTTATAAAAATATACATAAGTTCGTCAGTATCATAAAGAAAAATAATATTAATGAAACATGTTCAGTAAAACCACTATGGCATTTTTCTGTGGGTAGATTATAGCTGTTGTACATTGTAATATACTACACAGAAAGCTAAACAACGAACCAGACAAGCAAAGTCTAAAATAAAAATATTCGGAACATAGCAATACATTACAGATGAAAACAAAACCGCAAAAGAGAACCTTCAACATTTCAGCACTGTGTGTAAAAATAAATCAAGGATGATGTGGAACATCATTTATTAATTGAATAATAATAAAAAAAATCGTAGGTGATAGAGTCACACTGAAACTATTACTGGTTTCAGCATGAATGGGTTCGGCTCGCTTGGGATACTACCATCCTCTCACAGAAAACCGACGCGAATGCTTGCATTGTTGCGTTTCGTTCGGTCAGTGAGAGCGCCGAAGGCCCACCTCCCTCCCCCCTCTCTCCAAACACAGGCTGGCAACACACTTGCAACTCCCCAGGTATCTATGGATGGCGGTGATCACTTAAGATCAGGTGACCCGCCTGTTCGTTTACCGTCTACGATATAAAAAAAATAATTAAAGTTTAGATTCCTCAAAATCATTTAGAATATAATAATATAAACCACGCACTACAAATATGAGTAAACTTCCGTTTTTTCCACAATAGTAAACAAATAATTAATTATAACAATTTAAATGCATCTGTAAAAATATAAATATAGGAAGGAAATTTATGACCTTAGGGTAAACATGTATATATATGATTTGCATTTACAAAAGCATATACTTTCCAAAGAAAAATCGCTGTGTAAAAATTTCAAACGAATTAACTCTAAGTAAACCAAGAACAACACGGTAGTAACAACATAACATAAAGATAGAGGGAATCTAAGTTCTTGAATATTTTTAAAGTAAAATTAGTAATGAGTGTAAAATATCCATCTGCGATCTATATGATATATAAATATTATTAACTAGCGGACCCGGCTGACGTTGTCCCGCCCTGATTACCCCCCGCAACCCCCCTTGTGGGTGGAATTTCGTAAAATCCGTTCTTAGCTGACCTCTACTCGGCGAAAGGAATATCCCTACCATATTTCAAGTCGCTACGCCTTATGGTTCCAGAGATATCGTGATGAGTCAATATATAGGTGGGAATCTCTTATATATATATAGATGATGCTCTATTACTATTCTGTCTTGTGTTCAACTAACAGTACGCACGATATCCCATAATGGCGCCCGAAATTAAGTATACAAAGGTATTTATTTTTCTTTCTGTATATTTTCTCGTAACAGTTATATAAGGACACCTATACATACCTTAACTGAGAATGTCAGAATTAATTGCCTTTCAGAGTCATACTTTTATTGTAGTACTAAATTCATGATAAATATAAAATCAATTATATTTATTACGTATAAAGTATTTTTAAATAATGTCTATCTTAATTTTAAAAAAATCTATTTGTTTTTGCTGCGATGTGGTTTCTAAAACACTGTTGGTGTTGTTGGCGCGCATTACATATTTAGGTTTCCGAACGCACAAGCATCCCTTCCGCCCACCGTCCTTCCTTCCTTTCACTTTCACTTACGCCACGATCCTTACCGCGGACGCAACGAAAACAATATCTCGCATAATCATACGCAAGAATTGATAGTCACCGATCACTAATATTGTGAAGTTTGGTGTAAAAATCGAATAGACGCTAATCCAATATAGTGCATATTATATATCGCCGCGAGTGAAGACCATCGAAACCCGCATCATCAACACCGGTGAGTCCGCATTCCATAATTTCCGCAAACCCCCCCTGAACCAGCACCTTTATGCATAAAACATTTTTATGGTCCTTCGTTCCCAGATTATTGATCCTTCTTTCCTAAATTATCCTTTGAATTCCTTATTCTGTAATCCTAAATTCGCAACGTATTTCATTTTTATATATACCCACCCGCTTGTCGTTTTTTACGCGTCATATCGCATAGTTATTTGATATTTTAACTTTAATTTATATCTAATTACATTAAAGTGGAGCATAGGTCTAATAAGGGAGACTTAGCTGAGGGCTCAGTAAGCATCCTTGCTGAAATATCCCTACTCGAGGGAAAAAAGCAATCCTATTTTCTACGCGCTAAATCGATTTTTGAATCTATACCTCAGAGTACAGAGGATCGCCAAACGTCTTATTTTATTAGTAAAGCGACAAATATTACTTCTATGCGCGATGAATATCTGGAAATAGTAGATAATATCAACCGACTTCATTTGAAAATTAATGCGAAATACCTACCAAATTATGAACCTATTTGGGCATTCGAAGATTATTATTGTGAAATTAAAAACGCTTTAACACGCTTCTCCACGCATACAAACATTAATTCCCATGAGAATTCAATTCAAGATAATGGAGAATATTCAAATTTTCGGTTAGAAAAATTATCTATACCGGAGTTTTACGGTGAATATGAAAAATTTCCTATGTTCATCGAATGTTATAATTCAATGGTTCACAATAATTCAAATCTAAATGACTCATTACGCGTTAGATATTTAATAAATAAACTTAAGGGTAAAGCTGAAACCATTTGGTTAAGTTTAAGCCCAACCGCAGATAATTATCATTTAATTTACAACGCATTAGTAGAAAAATACATAGATAATCGTGCTATCGCCACTACCTACATAGAAAAAATATTAAATTTAAACTCGCTTCATAACGTAACGCCTAGTCAATTAGACTCATTTATCGATGAATATTGTACATCGATAGCCGCTCTAAAACAAATAAAAATGGATAACTTATTAGATTTCATTTTTGTGCATTTAGGATTACGAAAATTAGACATCGATACCGCTAAACAATTCGAGAATACAATTCGGAAGCAGTCATATCCAACTTACGACGACTTTACAAATTTTCTACGCGAACAATTTAAAATATTAAAACGAACAACGCCCTGCAACAAAAGCATCGCAAGCTCCGCACCGCAGCACTCTGCCGCTAGAGACGCGAGCGCCCCGCGAGCGTCACGGTCGCCGCGAGCCCCGCGCACATTCATTATCAATGAACGTACAGCGCTTAGCAATATACATTGTTCATTTTGTAAAGCGATTGATCATCAACAATTATATAACTGCCCGAAATTTAAAATTCTTTCGCCTCTTAATAAATATAAACATATAAAAACTATAAACGGTTGTGTCAACTGTTTAAGTTTGATACACACAGTATTTAAATGTAACTCAACGCATAATTGTAAAATTTGTAATAAACGCCATAATACACTTCTTCATATTAATAACAACAGCTCATCTAGTAACCCTCTTCAAAATAATAATACCTCCGAAAATGAAAACGCACAAAATAATTTATTAAATAAAAACGAACAAAATACAATATCTCAAAATTCAACTTCCTTGCTATCTAATTCGACCGTGTGTCACAACGTACTTCTTAGCACCGCGCAAGTTTGTGTTCGAGGCGCTAATAATAATTATTGCACCGTTCGCTCACTGATAGATAACGCGTCGCAACGTAATATAATAACTACCGCTTGTTGTAAACAATTAAATTTAAACATAATTCCGCTTTCTAATTCGTTTGTTAAGGGTATCGGTTTATCGTCGCGTCCTATTAAGGGCTATGTAAACTTACAGATTCGCTCAAAAAGTAATAAATTTAATTTTAATATAAACGCATTAGTACTAGATTGTATTACCGATAGGATACCTTTAGATTATATTGACACTTCCGTAATGCAACACTTAATCAATATTCCGCTTGCCGATGAGCACTGGTATGAACCAGGAGAAGTACAGCTTTTATTAGGAGCACAGTTGTTCCCTTTTATACTTCTCGGTGGTAAGATAATTGCACCTCCAGCGCCCCCCGCTATAGAAACGGTTTTCGGTTATATTCTTATGGGTGAAGTACCGAGCGCTATTCACGATAATAATAATTCGCATCACGACTTACTCTTTGGCTCGCCTCAAGACAATACATCCGCTTCTTTCCTCATATCTAGTGATTACTCGTTAGATCGCTCGCTTTCCAAATTTTGGGTTCTTGAAGAGATTCCATCGCAAACAATTTTAAGTTCACAAGACATAGAGTGTGAAAAATTATTTTCGACAGCAGTTTCACGCGATTCATCTGGACGTTACTCGGTCGGTTTACCCTTCAGTAGGAATCCATATGAATTAGGTAACTCACGTGCATTAGCGCAACGACGGTTACTATTTTTAGAACGCAAACTTCAAAACAATAACATTCGCGCTAGTTATAATAAAGTTTTTAAAGAATATCTCGTTTTAAATTATATCTCAGAAATTGCACCAAATATTTCTAAGGAAGGATATTTTATTCCGCATCATGCGGTTATTCGCAGTGATAAAAATACGACTAAAATTCGTCCCGTATTAGATGCTAGCGCTAAATCTCATAATGGTGTATCACTTAATGATATCTTACATGCTGGCCCCAATTTACAAACAGATATATTTATGCTCCTGCTTAACTTCCGCTTATTTCCAATCGCTGTAACCGCAGATATAAAGCAAATGTATTTGCAAATTTTAGTTAACGAGGAACATAGAAAATATCAAAAGATATTATATCGCTTTGATGCTGCAGAACCCATCCGCGAATACCAGTTTAATCGTGTTACTTTTGGGTTGAAATCAAGTCCATATCTGGCAATGCGTACAATCCGCCAACTATGTAATGACGAACGCGATAATTATCCACAAGCTGCCGCCATTGCTAAAAAAGATTTCTATATGGACGATCTAGTGTGTTCCATTATTGATGAAGACGCCGCTATAGAAATTTCTAATCAGTTGATTAATTTGTTTAAATCTGGTGGGTTCGAATTATTGAAATGGTCCAGCAACAGTAACGCAGTTTTAAAAAAGATCCCTTCCGAAGTTAAGCTATCTCCTGTTGAATTTAATAAATCTGAAACGCATAAGATATTAGGCTTAGAATGGAATCCTTCCGATGACGTATTTATATTTAAAGCCAATGAAGATACTCGTGACTGTACTAAACGCAATATTCTCTCGCTTATTGCACGTTTATGGGATGTTTTGGGGTTAGCAGCACCTGTCGTGCTTTTCGCAAAATTATTAATCAAACAATTGTGGCTTGAACGTGTTAATTGGGATGATAATCCACCCGCTCATATTATTAATTTATTTGAGAAACTTAAATATCAGTTACCGCTTCTTGGCTCTCTTAAAATACCACGCCACTTGCAAGTGTTTAAAGACTCGCTTGTTAATATTGTAGCATTCGCTGACGCAAGCCTTAAGGCTTATGGCTGCGTCATATATTTACATGTGACCGATCCACATGTTACATGTACATGTACGCTTAGTTTGTGCAAAGTCTAAAGTTTCACCGGTTAAAGTAGTCTCTTTAGCACGCCTTGAATTATGCGCCGCTGTGTTAATGTCTAAATTAACAAAAACTGTTCATGACTCTTATAACGCTCGTCTTAAGATTAATAATATTTTCGCATTTTCGGATTCAGAGATAACTTTATCCTGGATCAATTCATCTCCGCATCGCTGGAATATTTTTATTAGTAACCGCATCGCTAAGTGTCATGAAAATTTAGACCCTAAACATTTCTTTCATGTAGCAGGCTCAGAAAATCCTAGTGATTGCTTGTCACGAGGACTTTTACCTGAGCAACTACTTTCTCATAATCTGTGGTGGCAAGGTCCTCTGTGGCTCCAGTTTCCTGTATCTACTTGGCCTCTTAGATCTATAATATCCACTAGATTAGAGGAATTACCTGAACATAAATCCGTTACTGCTACAACTATTAGCTCTACTCCGCAAGTTCTTTGTGAACTTTCTCTCAAAATTTCCTCTTATAATAAATTGTTACGCATCATTATTTATATTCTGAGAGCTTTACGCATTTTACATCGACCGACTAATTTTCTTGTTAAGGCTAACGATTTAAACACCGCTGAAAACTACTTAATTCGCGCAGTTCAAAATAATAATTTTTCTGACATCATTGACCGCTTAAATAATCATAAATTACCTCATGGCAGTTTAAGAAAACTTGATCTTTTTCTAGACGAAAACCGAATCATAAGAGTTGGAGGTCGCTTATCGAATTCCAACTTACCGTTCGACGCTAAACATCCGATTTTAATGCCTAGAAAAGACCACGTAACTTTTCTTCTAATTGACTATTATCACCGCGCACACTGCCATACGGGCGCTCATTTGCTAAATTCGATTATTCGTCAAAGATTTTGGATAATTTCCGCTAGAAATGTAATACGGCAACACATGCACAAATGTAACTTTTGCTTTAAATGTGCACCTGTACTTCCAAGTCCAAAAATGGCTGATTTACCATCATATCGGGTTCGAGAAACAAAAGCTTTCGTACACACTGGTGTAGACTACTGTGGACCTATTAATATCACTTTATGTAGGCGCAGAGGTCAAAAGAGTCAAAAGGCATACATTTGTTTGTTTATTTGTCTAGTTACAAAAGCCGTTCACATTGAATTAGCGCCTGGCTTAACGTCGGATTCATTCTTAAACGCATTCAAACGCTTCATTTCCCGCAGAGGCCCAGTCGCTAACATATACTCCGATAACGGTATAAACTTTATTGGGGCTAAAGCAAAGCTCGATCAGCTATACAAATTTCTATCATCGCAATCTTATTCAAAAATCATCGAGGAAGAGTTAGCTACTCGTCGTATTCAGTGGCATATGATTCCACCTCGCGCACCCCATTTCGGTGGAATTTGGGAATCGAATATAAAAAGTTTAAAAACACATTTATCTAGAGTTGTAGGTACTCAGCTATTAACGTACGAAGAACTTTCAACCGTTATTACGCAGATAGAAACGATTCTAAATTCGCGTCCATTGTCGCTTTTATCAGAACATCCTTATCCGGAACCACTTACTCCAGTGCACTTTATAATGTCATCTCCGCTTACATTTTTGCCTGCTTGCGATGTAACTGAAGAGACTTCTACAAGTCTCGTTAGCAGAAAACGATTGCTAGACCAGATGGTACAATCATACTGGAAAAAGTGGCATTTGGAATATTTACATACCTTGCAAATAAGACAAAAATGGTATGACAAAAAATCTAACGCTATTCAAATAGGAACCGTAGTACTTATTCATGAAAACGATATCCCACCTTTACGTTGGCCGATGGGAGTCATAGTCGAAGTTTATCCCGGGTCAGACGGCATTACTAGAGTTGCCTTAGTGAAGACCCCCAGTGGCTATTTAAAACGCCCTGTAATTAAATTAAGTCCTCTACCTTCTCAATAATTGTCGCATTTATTAATTTTATTTTCGCATTTTTCATATATTTAATCCGCATATTTTAATAATTTTTCGCATATCAACATATTCGCATTTACTATAAAGTAACGTTTGGTACTAATCCTCTTACTCTGTGAACCGCATTTAATTTTTTTTAACCGCATTCCTTTTTTTTTTGTATTTGTCTCTTTGAGAAAATTCAGTTTTCTCAACGCGGGGTATGATGTTGGCGCGCATTACATATTTAGGTTTCCGAACGCACAAGCATCCCTTCCGCCCACCGTCCTTCCTTCCTTTCACTTTCACTTACGCCACGATCCTTACCGCGGACGCAACGAAAACAATATCTCGCATAATCATACGCAAGAATTGATAGTCACCGATCACTAATATTGTGAAGTTTGGTGTAAAAATCGAATAGACGCTAATCCAATATAGTGCATATTATATATCGCCGCGAGTGAAGACCATCGAAACCCGCATCATCAACACCGGTGAGTCCGCATTCCATAATTTCCGCAAACCCCCCCTGAACCAGCACCTTTATGCACAAAACAGGTGTTATTACAAAAAAGTTAAATACGTATTGAACCCTGGCTTTAAAAAAGTCTCATTTAAACGCACCAAAAAGTAAAAAGTCGTTTACAAAGTACCGGGACCTCATTGCAACTCTCAATAATAGAGGTTTCCCATTTATCCAGGTCCTATTTAACCAAGTTTCACTGTATTGTATTTGAAATGGTATTTCGTAGCAGTGTAATTCTAGCATCAAAGTTCATGTCAAAAAAACTCGAGACATTCAGAAGTCAAATCGAATCAAAATATCCTTTATTCAGTTTAGGCTCTGAGAAGACGCTTATGAACGTCAAAGCTACCACCAGTTCGGAAAACAACCCAGTCATCGAGAAAAATCGACAAGAAATAAGATCTGGTTTATCTCTTCATGTTATATATTTTTACAAAACATAAATATTTTTTTTTATTTAGTGCACCTTCGTTTTTAGTGGATGCACAGAGAGGGGCGTCATTTCCAAACGTCACAATCGTTCATATGATCCGCTCTATAATAAATAGCCTTTAGATATTAATACCCGATTAACATGGTTCTTGAACTCACTATCCGGCAAATCGGTCATATGTTTTGGTACTTTGTTATAAAACCTAACACAATTACCTAAAAAACTGTTTTTGGACTTAGTCAGCCTGAAGCATGGAATGACCATTTTGTTGCTGTTTCTAATATTTAAACTATGTTGGTTTTTTACTAGATCCAGCATATCTAAGTTTTTGCGGGCATACATTAAATTATCAAGAATATATTGGGAGGGCATAGTTAAGATACCGACCGAATTCCTGAAACTTAGTATTTAATAATTCGCGAAGCCCCATATTATAAATTGCTCGAACTCCCCCTTTTTTGGTAATACGAAGGAGGAAGAAGGTGTCCATCTCAACTGTTATCCCCCACAACAAAATACCATAAGACATTAAGCTATGGAAATAAGCGAAGTAGAACAACCTAGCAGTGGCAATATCCAAGCTGGCGAATCTCTCGAACTGCGAACGCAGCAGAACTTAATCTGGAATAAGAACTGCCAACAGAAGTGAAAACTCAAAACAATGTGTTTCAAACTGTGTTCTTTTTTGTATTTAAAAATCAATTATAGTCGTAATTATTTAAATTAGATCATTTGTAAATTGAAATTATTCCTATTAGTCTGGTATTCACATCTATTGGCACTTCGAGTAATAATTATATAAATAGCATGTCAAGGTCATCGGTGACACGAACCCATAAGTTTTAACCTACCAAATAAATGTTACCTGCGATTAAAGGATTATTCACTTCAAAACAACAATATCATTTTCAATTTGTATATTATTATTGACAGTAATTGGAATCTAATCTATAAAGTTCTCGCTGATTAATTAACTACAATTGAGGGGTGAGAACCACTGGGAGTTCCGTTCAAAAGAAGTTTCATTATTCTCATCCTTTGACGAAATACAAAGAGAGTAAATGACTAAACCATTGTAAAAAAAACCAAGGTCTCCTACGAGAATATTTCAGTTTATCATCTTTTCAGAATGTATTTGTTTTTTAGAACATCCAAATATACATACACGGGTACGCTCATATTTTTACGATTCTTATATACATTATGTTATTTTTTTTTAAATGTATTTTATATATTTTTTCAAGACAATATGCGCAAGCAGATGTTATCTATTTAACGTTTATAGTAGTTGCAGAAACATTGGGGATGTGCATCACTTGATGATGGAGTGTGAAAGCGAAAAGCGAAAGCGAGTCGTTGATGAGTAGTATGATAAGTAGTTGCTAGAACATAGGTATTTATCACAGCAACTTGGCTGAACCCTGTTCGGGTGAAGCTAAGATGCTGTATGACATGGTAATGATACCTCATCAGCGACTCTCATGATAGAGCTAGAAGGATGGGGAACAATGGGGCTGATATGTTCGGTGGAATAAAAGCCCCTAAATTAATATATATAAAAAATACTTTTATAATATCTCAATCTTCCATGTTGTAGATGTTGTCTTGTTAAGGTTACATTACCTTCTATTGGTTTTAGAAATAAAGAAAATTTACGTTATTAAATTATATATTTAATATAACATATAAATATAATATATTTAAATATAACATATTAATATATTTGCTTGTTTTTGTGCGTTAATTATATTGATATCTTATTAAAGCCATATGCATTCGTTTTTAGATAAGAAATTATTGACAGTTGTGATGATTTAGTAAAAAATGAGTAATAGTGCTGCACCGAATCTGAGTTCTGCGCTAACACTCAGATGCCGAATTCGAGTTTTATTCAAACGTATGTCAAATCAAATTACAACGGAATGCATTTGTGCATTGCTAGGGATTTTATATACTTATATTATAAGTCGTGATGATCTAGTGGTTTGACCGGTGGAATATCACTTCGATGCCCGCAGGTTCGAACCCCGGCATGTAACAATGATATTTTCGGAATTCGTATACATTTACTAATTTAAATTGGTAACAGTATCATCTGACTGTGAAGGAAAACATCGTGAGGAAACCTGAACCTGAGAAATGTTCTTGTAGTACTACGTATATGTGGGAAAACATAGAACTGTGGATTTCTCAGAGTTTGAAATCATTAATACGTCGTGGACTGGCGTGGTGATTATGCCCATACTTTCCTTAGGGAAGAGGCCTATGACCCTGCAGTGGGTCTCTTACAGGCTGCTGATGATAGGGATTTTATACGCCACAGTCGCGAAACCGACACTTGCATCCTCTACACTAATTTAATGGCTATACTTACGTATGCTATATACTTGCATATAAAACTTAATGTGTAAGACACACATTGATTTAGTACATGACTCAGCTATTTAATATATTAAATCTCCATCTAGTACTTACTGTAGAAGCAGGGATACACCCGACTTAAATTTAACGAAGATAAAAATTTAACGGACTGTTTACATTTCGCAAGATGATAAATATTATAAGAAATTCGTTCAAAAGGAATATATAACTGTGTATTCAAATTTGCACATTTTTCACGATTGAATTCGTTATGATAATATTTCTTAGTTATTTAAGACATCGACCGTTTATTTTTTCACAATTACCAATGCGGTTGATGCCTTTACACACACTTCTTTATCTTTGCTCTTTCTTTTTTAGCACGGACGTTATAATTATGCAATTTAACGTTATCATACTTTTGGCTCAATAAAGACGCTTATCAGTATTTCGCACGACGGCGCAGAAAATACTTGGTGTGTCATTCTGTATATGTCAACAGAGTAATTGTGTAATAACTTTAAATGTGAGTTTCTGATGGGAGCTTAATCTGCCATGTAGTGGATTTTATATTTTATTCATGATCTTGTGTTATTTGACTCAATATTTTGTAAAATTGGTGGTGTTTTACGTAATATAGTTCGGTTATTGTGCATAAGTGAAGTGAATGAAAAATCTGAGATGCCACAAAAAATTCCTTGGAAAGTTCTAACAACGGAGCCGCAATCTTGATGGAACATTGAAATAATCACACGGCACTTGTAAAATTATTACCTACTCGACAATAGCAGGAATAATCTGGAAGATTGGTTGCAAAAAAAACACCTTTCTTTTAATGTACGCAATTCAAATCATTCGGTCCTACGACGCTAAAGTTAGGTAGAAGTGATAATTAGCCGTACTTCGGTATTACCGAATTTAAAGCGAACCTCGTACGCGCATCTCTAATTGTTATCGACTTATACAATATATATATATTCTTTAGGATATTATGTTATCATTCTGTCTTGTGTTCAGCTAACAGTACACACGATATCGGATAATGGCACCTGAGATTAAATATACGAAGGTATTTATTTTTCTTTTTCTATATTTATTTTCGACAGTTATAGGATTATATCGTACAATTTTGCGGAAAACATGACACACTTAATAGAACGTGTGTTGAATAATGGAAATATATCTTACTCTCGACATTTGTTACTAATTATTGCTATTATTCTGTAATAAATAAAGAAAGGTTTTGAGATGTAGCTTTTCCTAATAACTATTCTACGTTTTAATGTCCGCTTTGATGAATAATCAAAACTATGCCTACCGAAACTGGTTGGCTTGTTATTCTTCGCTGTTAATTTAATTCTTATACACGCTTTCACTTGGCATTTAATATTCCTGTTAAATATAAAATAAGTTATATTATATTAACCTAAGTTTGTTAGTTCTAACAACATCTATAATCGTCATCGAATTTATAAAACATTAAAATAATATCTTCATTTTTTTTAAATACATTACTATGTTTCTATTCGCTTTACCGCGTAGTTTCAACAAAAGTATATTTTCTTTTTCATTATCTTTTAAAATAAACAAATGATTACCTATCAAACACATTCGCTTTCAACCTTTGTACTTAAAGCTTATACCACTTTATCTGATATAAATTACGTATAACACAAGTCAAAGGAAATTGCGAAATGATTAGATAACAGTTTAATTCCTAGACTGTACAAAACAATACCGGTGTTATTACAAAAAAAGTTAAGTACCTGATGGTAAGCACAGTACAATCCAAAAACAATGGCGACCACCGAGTGACACACTATCCATCGCCGGTCGCCGCTGTCATGCCGGCCCGCGAAAAGCTGGATATGCACAGGCTGATCCCGAAACGCGACCCGAAACTAATCACTACGACGGGCTTTTTCGCCATATACATGGTGGTTGCGACCCAGTCAGGCTGTAAAACCCTAACACCCCGCTTGCGCCATTGCCTCGTTCGTTATTCAGCAGGGTGCACCACGTGCAGGTGAGGTTGGCTTGGGTGTCTCAAATCTTATGATATTATTCGACACCCCTTACACCCGGCAAATGTTGCTCTATAACATATATAATATGGTACCTGTATTCAACACATGTGTTATATACATACTTTGCGGTTTACAAATATAATTTGTTATTGTTGAGTAGAAATAGTAACAAGCAGTACAAGAGTACACAATCAATTCGTGTGCAAAATCTATTGTTATTGTGTTTAAAAATAATTCTTTTTCATATTTATCGGATAATTTTGAAAATTATATACATATTGTTTAAGTAATTATACCTATATTACAGAGATTTATTTTTTATTTTCAGCTTTTTATTGATAACGAATGGGTTGATGCAAAAAGCGGCAAGAAATTCAAAGCCTATAATCCTCACGATGGATCCGTTATAGCTGAAGTTGCTGAAGGTGGGAAAGTGAGTAAACCTTTATGTTATATTTGTTTACTTAGTTTTTCGAGTCTGCTTTAATAGTTGTACATGAACTAATTAATATAATTACAATCCCCCAAAATATACGTTCGGTCCGAACCGAATAGCGATTGGTGAGATATGTTGATCCATTGACAGTCGCTGTCGCATAATCACACTGCCCTGTATTTGATCATGGAAAAGGCTTCGTCTAACAAATCGGGTTTCGTACCCGACATTTTCAAGTGAGTTTACATGAAAGAATTTTCTCACGGATACTCGTATCTTGTTACGAATTTTGAAAGTGACTAGCAGGAGTTTAGCTACTCTACTGTCCTCATTCCCTCAATTATGTTTAACAGTGATTCTTCTCTTATTGAAAACTTGTTAGAACTGTGAAAGTATTACAAGGTACTCGTAATGTCAGTAAATTTAGAAGATTGGTTGCCAAAAATAAAACTAAAAAAATATATATCATTTGTTTTGTTTAAGTTTGAGTAGTTTTAATTAAATTAAAATATAAGACATAGTTCCAATATATGTAATTGTAGAGTTCATGCAATAATTTACTATATCATTTGTGAATCTCATACCAATAATAACACAGTAACTGTTAAATTTCTTTATTTAATACAACATGTAATATAAAAATTGAGACAAGGGTGATAAAATTTGCTAGAAAATATTTTTATTGTATTTTAGGCTGACATATATGCTGCGGTAGAAGCGGCTAAACGGGCTTTCCATAGAAACTCTGAATGGCGCCTACTGGACGCTTCCCAACGACAAGCGTTACTGAACAAATTCGCTGATCTGATCGAACGTGATTCTCTATATCTCACCCAATTGGAGTCCTATAATAACGGAACCCCCGTCAGTTTTGCAACAGGATTTATGCAAAGAGCATCCAATACCGTTCGGTATGTTGCCAGTTTGGCTGATAAAATTCAAGGGGACACCATACCTGCAGGTGAATATTCTTTGATAAATATAGAAAATAGGACATTATATCAACAAATATAGTTGAAATCTATCTATACTTAATTTATACACCCATTTCCTTTTAAACTACACAAAACGGAATGCGTCTGAAAAATTTAATGAAATGCGTCTGAGAAAAATTTGATTGAATTATAAAATTTGAGTTTATTTTTTTTGTTTCACAGACGGTGAGGTATTTACATATACATTAAAGCAGCCTGTTGGTGTCTGTGGACTAATTTTACCTTGGAATGCTCCTATTTTAATGTTCCTCAACAAAGTGTGTACTGCTTTAGCAGCTGGTAAGAATTAAATATTCTCTAAAACATATTTACAAATAAATTATCCTTTTTTTACTTAAGGGGTACTTTGCTTTTTGTTTTGTAGGTTGTACAGCCGTAGTGAAGCCTGCTGAACAAACTCCACTAACTGCGTTAGTATTAGCATCTCTATTAGCAGAAGCTGGTGTCCCAAAAGGTGTAGTGAATGTAGTTAATGGGTACGGAGAAGATGCCGGTGTTGCTTTGACCCATCATCCCGATGTAGCTAAAGTATCATTCACAGGATCAGTTGAAGTAAGTAACAAAAGAGAATATTGAGATATGGAACTGAATTTAAGAAAACGGATAGTTATTTTATTAATTCTTTTGTAGGTTGGAAAATTGATTCAACAAGCAGCAGGCGCTAACAATTTAAAACGAGTTACATTGGAACTCGGTGGAAAGAGTCCTTTAGTAATTATGGACGACGCAAACTGTGAGTATTATATGGGTGTATTATGAATGTTATGTGTAGTGAGAATAAGGATCTTAAGGATTTTATTAATTATATTTTTTTTATAGTGGCGATGGCAATTCCTATAGCATCAATGGGTGTATTTGCATTACAAGGGCAAGTATGTGTAGCAGCCTCACGTCTGTATGTACAATCTGGGATTTACGATCAATTTGTACAGGGCGCTGTTAACTACGCTAAAAGCCTGAAAATTGGCAATCCTAGTGACCCTACAACTCAACATGGACCGCAGGTAATAAATAACCATATCACATGCTTAATAGCTTTAGTAAAAAAAGGTATTACATGTTAGCGATTAACAGCATCCGTATTTTCAATAAATAGGTTCATGGTAAATATCATTAATTTATTAATATTGGGTGAATTTTACTTAACATTCTGAAACCATACAACATAGTCCGTTACAAATGGTACCTATGTTGCATATACAAAATATGTGTGACGTAACAACAATATGACACAGAAACACTCA
Source organism: Antheraea yamamai (assembly GCA_036509395.1). NCBI lineage: Eukaryota > Metazoa > Arthropoda > Insecta > Lepidoptera > Saturniidae > Antheraea > Antheraea yamamai. The sequence goes on from AP028432.1 coordinate 13,917,419, forward strand.
TATCGAAAGATGAAAAAATCTAATAGTGCGATTATGAGGTGGCCATGTTCCTTATACATATTGTGATTTTTCTTTTGAGATTTGTAGCCATGTATCCGACAACTTTATGGATTTTCCCTTCGTAGTATAATGTCGGCATAGCCAGTAGCTATAACCTCATCACTCCGAGTTTATTCTGTAGATTTCAATCCTTACATATTATAAAATGAAGTCGTCTGCCACGTCTGTCTGTCTGTTCGCGGTAAACTCAAAAACGACTGAACGGATTTTATGCGGTTTTCGCTAGTAGATAAAGTGATTCATGAAGAAGGTTTAGGTGTATAATTTGTCAAGGTTTTTGTATTATCAGGGCGGGACACCGTCCACGGGCTCGCTAGTAGACAATAAAAAAGGGTATAACTCAATAGATTTCAACAATACAATAGAAAAGCCTAATCTAATCAAGCCAAAAAATTTTAATTGAATATTATTAAATTAAGTTATATTATTATTTTCTTATATACTTAATATTTTTAATAATACGCAGGTGGATGAAACAATGATGAATAAAGTGTTGGGCTATATAAAAAAGGGAAAACAGGAGGGTGCTACTCTGATGGTCGGCGGGAATCGCATCGGTACTTCAGGCTACTACATCGAGCCTACAGTATTTGCTAACGTCACCGATGATATGACTATAAGCAAAGAAGAGGTAATTAAAACGATTCAATGTAAATCTAAAGTTTATACTAATGGTTACTAATGAGAGGGTTTGTTTCAGATATTCGGACCAGTGCAAAGCATTATTAAATTTGATACTTTGGAGGAAGTTATCGATCGTGCTAATAATACCAATTATGGGTTAGCTGCCGGTATCTTCACTAATAATCTACAGAACGCGATTCAGTTCAGTAAGCATGTTGAAGCAGGCACAGTTTGGTGAGTATACTATTAATTATCCTTGTGCTATGTCAAATATTCTAAAATGTACACTGTCTATAATCATAAATGCTAACTTTCAGGATAAATACCTATTTACAAGGCACGGTACAGGCTCCGTTCGGAGGATTTAAAGAATCGGGATTAGGAAGGGAAAAGTATGTATTTTTTAAAGTTTATTTATATTCAATATCCAGCATAATTTAAAATATATTATATCATTTTAATTAGGTAATAATAGGTTTCAATATAAATGTTTTGAAATTATCTTATTTATAATAATGACCGTTATGGACAAGTGGAAAACAATACTAATAATTAATATAAAAATATTTACTTTCAGTGGCCTGCATTGTGTGGATGAATATTTGGAAGTGAAAACTGTAACCATGGCACTACCGAAAAAAGTATAATTATATAATAAATACATTTTACAATCTATATTAAATAGTTTGTTATTTACATTCTCTACTCATACTTACATAAAACATATCTTATCGTGTAAAGATTGCTTAGTCATTTGACAAACAAGGATGTCGATTTTTTGTATGCTCTATGTAATTTGTACGGTAAGCTATATTTACCTTAGTATGTTAGGCATATTACATAATTGCAAAAGTAATCATGACATTGCACATCTATACAAAAGTATGGATAAGAAATTCACGAAACGATGGATGATACCTTTGTTACACATACTTCTTGCTAATCGAAAGAAATATTAATTACAATTACTATAGTAAATAGCAAACAAGAACAAAATTGATATCTTACAATAAGTTAGGATGTGTGGACAAAACATGATAATATATCAATGTGACTAAATCTATATAATGTGCCTATATAATTAAAATATTTATACCATCATACACATATAAATAAAATGGTAGAGATCTGTCATTGCGCATGGAACGCGAAAACTACCATAAACATTTTGAACAATATTTTTAGTTTCACTTCTCAGTACTTTGGCCCTTAAGTAATAGAAAATTCTCATAATATCCTCATTAATAAAAATTCATTACATTTAAACAAACCATTTTTACAAGCATTATGCAAGTAGTGATGTGGAAAAGGTAGGCGCTGTGATTCGCATACCTAAGATAACACAAACTAAACTATTCATATCACCTAGTTCGAAATAATAGGTCTTTACCTATGAAATTGCCGTTCTGCAGTATTGGCCATTTCAAATCAAAATAATTTTTGTTTGGCTAAGAATTCTAATTTCAAATTAATTTTATTTTAAAAACATGGAATTCTTTTTCCAAAAGTAGTCATTTGTTTATTGATTAGTGTTACATTTTCATCGCATTTCAATATTTTTTGTCATCATGGATACGTTAAAAATTCGAGTAATAATGGAATATCAGTACCGTCGTTGCAGCAACGCGGCACAAGCGGCACGCAACATCAACGACGTTTATGGAGCTAACACTGCAAACCAACGCACGCCTGTTATTGGTTTGCTCGCTTCCATTCTGGGAATTTCGACCTGAAAAATGAACCTCGCGGTCGTCCGAAGACTTTGGTCGACAATGACGAATTAAAGGCGATTGTGGAAGCTGAGGATACACAATCTTCGTCTGAATTGGCAGCAGCTTTCGACGTTAGCGTTAAAACAATATTGGTCCATTTGCGTCATATTGGCAAGGTAAAAAAGCTTGACAAATGGGTGCCCCGCGAACTCAATGATCGCCAGCGCGAAGTAGGAGTCGAGACGTGCCTTGCACTGCTCAACAGACACACAAATGAAGGAATTTTGAACCGCATTGTTACCTGCGATGAAAAATGGATTCTGTTTGATAACCGCAACCGCTCAGCAGGTTGGTTGGATCCTGGTTCAGCACCTAAACAATGCCCTAAACGAAAACTTACCCCTAGAAAAGTGATGGTCACTGTTTGGTGGTCTAGCGCCGGTGTGATTCATCACAGCTTCTTACCAAACGGGGTGAGCATTACTGCAGATGTGTACTGTGAAGAACTGAACACAATGATGGAGAAGCTGGCACATCTCCAACCAGCATTGGTCAATTGCTCGTCTCCGCTGCTCCTACACGATAATGCGCGACATCATACTGCACAGCAGACGGTCTCCAAGTTGCAAGAACTGGGGTTGGAGGTTCTCCGTCATCCGCCCTACTCACCAGACCTTGCGCCTACAGACTACTACTTTTTCCAGAATTTGGATAACTCCTTGGCGGGAAAAAAATTCAATACCCGAGAGGCAGTACAAAATGCCTTTGAAGAATTTGTTGCCTCCCGTCCAGCTGATTTCTTTAAGAAGGGCATCAATAAACTGCCACTGCGTTGGCAAAGATGCATTGATTGCATGGGTGATTACTTCGATTAATACAAATAAAAAATACATGAAAAAAAACCGTTTAAATTTTTTCATACAAAACGGCAATTTCATAGGTAAAGACCTAATAATATTTACTTGTAGTATAGTTTTAGCTTAATTGCCAAAGGTAATAGAAGTGAATAACGTTATTTGCTGAGTAACTTTGAGTAAAAACATGTAAAAGTATTATATAGCATATAATAGATAAGAACTGCGAAGACTTTTATTAAAAAATCATATTTTTCTTATATATTTGCGTTTTCTTTCTTTTACTGTTAATCTTTATCCTCATAAATTTATTTCTTGTTATTTATCTTTTATCTTTCAACCACAGTTATGACGTAACATACCAAAGTGTTCATAGCTTTCAGTTTCGTTTTTTTTAAGCTATTGCATAGCTTCTATCGCGGGCCTTGAGCGTGGGGACCGAATCCAGAAATTCCGTAACGAAAAAAACCTAACACACCCCACTCCGACCGGCACAGCGGTGATACTTTTTAGTTTTTCCATCTATCGATAAATACCAGAACTTTTAATGACTTTTTGAAATATCACGCTTGTCTCTTTAGTTCAGCAACCCGCCTTTAGGTGGCATTGGTTGTATTGGAAAACTACCGTAATCAGCTGTTTGTGAGAAAGTATATAGGTGTATAGGTATTTATCATCTATGTACAACAGTGAATATCTGTACTCGTATAATTTGTGTACAAAGTGTTTTAAATATGAATAAACAAAGTGCATTTATTAATGAAGAAAGTCACGAAAAAATAGTGAAAGAAAATGAGTTAGTACTCTATATACATTCATTTTATTATTATTATCACAAATGCAGTATTATTTTTTGAAATAAAAAGAAAAAAATTAATTAATTTTTTTAATTATTATTATTTTTTTTTTAATACTGCATTAATAAAATAAATAAATAATTGTAATTGCATAAGTTGATAAAAAATGCTATGCAATAGCTTTACCGCGGCAGTCTCCGAGTGCCACACGTCTTTTTTTACAGCGTCACCGGACTATGTACGCTGTTGCCTTCCTTTTTTTATTAGCGTGGGGAAATCCCTTATGGATACCCAGGCTTCCAGGCTATGTCCGTGGGTTATGTCTGTCTCGCACGAACTAAAACACGTACACACTCTGTGTACCGACAAACCGTATTGTTGGGGCTGCCAGCAATCATTCTGTGCTAATCACCTTGGATAGCCGCCCCAACAATCCGCCCGACGGAAGGTTGCCACCGGGTTCCTACTTAATAGGGAGAAAGACTGTGTACATACCAGCTGCCTCGTTCGGACCTGTGTAATGAGGAGATGGCCCCCCCGGCCCATCCTTTCATGTCTGTCTACGATGGCGGGAGGAGACGTGCAAATCGCTGCCTCCTCCCTCCGGTTCTCTGTTGGCGGAGAGGGTCGTTCAGAGGATCATCTTCATAGGCCCACTCTGCCGTCTCCTTCTCCTCCGTCTGGCCATCGCTTACCACGCCTCTTTGCTGCCGAGCATGGCCGAAACTACACTCGGCAAGGACAGATCCGACCCTACCGCCGCAGCCAGAATACGGGGCTGTTCCTGCCACGCAGCACACTCAGGCACAGTGTGCTATGCGGTGTCCTGCGCAGCACCACATTCATGGCATGCGGCCGTTGGCTCCCTACGAGCGATCTCGTGCAGGTACTACCCCGTTACTTGTGGTGGGATTTAATGTGTGTGTGTTAGCCCCAGGATCAGACTTAATATTCGCGGAAATGCTTAAGGCGGATGTGACTACAGCGGCGGCAGTTTTGACTCCTCTTGTTAAGAAGATCTGGGAAAAAGAGGAGTGGCCAGATGAATGGAGGACAGGTCTTCTGGTAACTGTGCTGAAAAAAGGTGACTTAAGTCAGTGTAACAATTGGAGAGGAATCCCCTTACTGTCCATCCCCTCGAAAGTTTTATGTAGAATTATCTTGGATCGTCTTACAAAAACTGTTGAACCACTACTTCGTCGCGAGCAGGCAGGCTTTCGACCTGGAAGGTCATGCATAGACCAAATTAATACGTTGCGGATTATTATGGAACAGGCATCAGAATTTCAAAGGGAGATTTATTCTCTTTTTGTCGACTTCGAAAAAGCTTTCAATACGCTGCGTTGGTTTGCGATATGAGCGCGATTAACAGAGGTTGGTGTTCCCTCCAAAATCATTAACCTTATTAAGTCTGCGTATGACAACTACTCGTGCATGGTATGCCATGATGGCCATCGGAGAGAATTAGGGTCCACTCTGGTGTGAGACAAGGATGCCTGCTGTCACCCGCTCTGTTTCTTGTGGTTCTGGATGGCGTCATGTCGCGTGTCAACGTCAACGCTCAGCATGGCATAGAGTGAGGTCTTACGGACCATCTACAAAATCTAGATTACGCTGACGACCTGTGCTTGCTTAATCACAAGTGTGTTGACATGCAGAATAAACTCGACAACTTGCAGCGCGAAGCAGCACGTGTGGGACTCAAGATCAACATAAAAAAGACCAAGGACATGCGACTAGGTTCGAATAATGACATCCCACTTTTAATTGGGGGAGAGGTGGTGGAACCAGTCTCCAACTTCACATACCTTGGCAGTGTCGTGTCGCCAACTGGAGGATCAGAGCTTGACATTGCATCCCGGATTACCAAAGCAAAGGGCGCTTTCGCGTGTCTTAGGCCCATATGGCAAGCCAAGTACCTCTCTAGAAGAGTGAAACTGAAAATATTCAAGTCTAACGTCAAGTCAGTCTTGCTGTATGGGTGTGAGACCTGGAAGGTTACCGTAGATCTCACACACCAGCTCCAAGTCTTCGTTAACGGCAGTCTACGTCATATCTTGAGAATCTTCTGGTCAGAGATAATCAGCAATGTAGATTTGTGGAAAATGTGCCATGAAGATCCCATAGACTATCAAGTGCGACGTCGAAAATGGACCTGGATCGGCCACACTTTGCGAAGGGACAACAGCCATATCCCTAATCAGGCATTGGACTGGAATCCCCAAGACAGGTGGAAACGTGGTCGACCTAGACAAACCTGGCGAAGATCTGTGCTTGCAGAGTGTGCGAAAATTGGGCTTGCTTGGAGTGAGGTGAAGCGTCAAGCCATCGAGAGATCGAGATGGAGAAGCATTGTGTCTGCCCTTTGCCCCGACAGTTTGGGGACATAGGATCCCAAGAGAGAGAGAGAGAGAGTGTTAGCCCAGCTTCAGAGAACAACAGTTTATTTTGTACTGTGGTTGCAATATTAATTTAAAGGTTGATTCAAACGTTACGCAGATTATTGTATTATCAAATAATCGAGGCATTTAAGACAATGACATGACGTTTGAGTAGGTTGAATCCATGGCAATAACTCTAGCTGTAGTAGCAATAGCTGCTCATTAGTATAAATAATTAATGTAATGCATTACTACTACGCAATAAATAACAAAATAATGAAGACGTCATGATTTCCCCCTTGATTAGACGTTGTCCGTTATTATTACTCACCATGACATTGTTCAGCTGGCATTATCGCAAAGTGTGCGCATGTAAGCATTATGCAATAATTTATATGTGTGAAAGGGAGATCACTAACCAATTATGCATAATTAGAGCCACGATATTTAATATTTCATCATTATTAAAAAATACAATACGATTCGAAAAAAAAACCAACAACAGATTAACTTGAAACAGTTTATATATATATATATATATATATATATAGTAATTGTTGTACAATACCATAAAACCGAAACTCCTCTTCAGTAATAACGATTACGTTATCTATCGCCATCTTTAGACAATAGATATCAAATAGAAACAAGTATACGTGTACTTGCGACTGAATTGGCGGACGCAGATTTGTTCACATATTTTCCATGGTTGGCATCAAACATAATTAAACATAACTATGTTCACAATGAATGATGTTCCACGGGCTTTAAGATCGATGCGAAAGTATATTGCTGTATTGTTTACATTTCTAATGTTACTCCCATACCTGCGTCCATCACAGACAAAATGTAGGTGTGGGAACATACTATCGTCATTTGTTACGAACTATCGGGTTGCGTGACGATAGACACAATATGGTATGTCTCGCGCCTTTTACACACATCAAAGGAACTTGGAAACATTCATTGTGATTTATCATTAGAAAAAGTGTACTAACGTTTTCCTGCACCTTTATAAGAATTAATTTTGAGGTTAGTTTTTAGCGCGTCAAGTAGCCGACGCGTGCCACGCAGGTTTAGGAATGGCATAAGACGAGATCTACAATAACTCGCTTGTTCCTCTCAGCATTGCAAGTAGAGCGCCATCTTGTCTGGTCAGTCTTAGTAGATTTTTTTTATTTCTCGAGTGTCAACTTTACCCATATGTCCATCTTATCATGATAAGACATTTAGTGTAATAAACGTATTTAGCCTTATCAATATTATATGATGTAATAGATAGATATAACTAATGTATTTTTCATGAAGAATTAATGCTGTATTATTGTATCATATATAGAAAAATATTGTATGAATAAGATGTACGTTAATACGTTTATATGATCGTGAAATGAAAGTGCTAAATTGCTTAAAACGAAATATGTCTCAAATATTTTAAGGCAGTCAAGGAAAGTAGAAAGTTATTAAAAAAACTATTTTAAAAGAAAAAAATATAGTAGTATAATAATATCGCATATTTACTTAATTAAAAAAAATTGCAGAAGAGTGTGTGCTGCCCTTTTTTATAGTGCATTAAATCTGCCGGTGTAAAATATTTAACGAATTATTAATAAGAAAATCTATAAAGTACATATTTTATTTTTCTTATGTTTTAGGGATTAGGAGAGATATATTTAAACATTGATATAAATCCTTCACAGTATGTAACTTTTGAGGGTCGGTAGGAGAATGCTTTTCCAAAGCGAATTATTGTGGCGATAAATAGAAATAATAGCTACGTTTTTTATCAGATACTAGCTGTACCGGCAACTCCGCACGCGTTTTTTTAAATCGCATTAAAGAACTATAAAATTGTGAGACCATGTACAATTATAGAAATGCTCTTTAAAAACAATTATAAGTACGACACGCACGTCACGTAACATGTAACGTATACATTAGATATATAAATACTAACAGTGTGTGAAATGAGGGTTATCATCAGCAACATATTTGGAACCTTAACCCACTATATAACTACCTCACTCCTCACTTATACAGTATGAGGAACTAATGAAACAATGACTTAAAGATATTATTATAATGATATAATATGCCCATATTGTCAATAAGTAATACGTTTATGATCTAATGTCTTAATAGAAAAACCACTTCTATCTTCAAATTACTATTAATGATTATAATGTTGAATTGAAAACAATGAATGAGCTGACGTCTTGAAATCTTGCATAAATATAAATCAAGATATGAAACTTGATATCTGTCTAAGCAGTTTTTAATATTCGACAATTGAAATAGTGCCATTGAACTCGATACAATAGTCTTATATGTTACTATGGTTATTGAGTAATGTAGAAGAAGGCGCGGTAATTAAAAAAATGCCCAACAAAATTTCCAAAAAGACAATATAATTTAAATTACATACACAGATACAGATATATGAATTTCAATTATATTTATTCTTAGAGTCCAGTACAACACACGTCTTACGTACATGTTTACAGTGGACAACATATTTATTGCTAAATTTCATGCGAACGAAGTCGCTGGTTACAGCTAGTCTAAAATAGAATAACTTAAATTACTTCCTATAAGGTCAGCTATATGCCGGTGAAAGTTTCGTAAAAATCGGTCGAACCGTTTTGGAGATAGCATTACCGGTGAAGCCACGGTTAACAGCTAGTCTAAATTAAAATAGACTAAATTACTTCTTATAATGTCCGCTATCTGGCGGTGAAATCCCGTAAAAATCGGTCGAACCGTTTCGGAGATAGCACTACGGGCAAAGACATGGCTAACAACTAATCTAAATAAAAAAAACTAAATTACTTGTTATGATGTCCGCTATCTGCCGGGGAAAATCCCGTGAAAATTGGTCCAACCGTTTTGGAGATAGCATTGCAGACGAAGCCGCGGGTAATACCTAGTCTAATTTAGAGTAGCCTAAGTAACCCGTTATAATTTCAGCTATCTGCTAGTGAAATTCCCGTCAAAATCGGTTCAGCCGTGTCGGAGATTACCCGGAACAAACAGACAGACAGACAAACCAACAAAAATTTTAAAAATTACTTTTTTGTTATCAGTAGCATGTATACTTTCATACCCAATCAGTTTTTATTTTGATATTACATACAGACACTTCATTTTTATTATATGTATAGATTTGGTCGATGAAGTAATGATTGGCAGCGGCCAAACAATTCCAGGTGGAAGCACAGAGGAACATCCATTATATTTCTTTTATAATCCAGAAGTTGGTAAAATAATGGCCCGGTAGCTATGTTCTTTAGAAATAAAAGTCAATTACTGAATGTATGTTTAGGAAAACATTTAATAATTATACACTCACAATATAAATTACCAATGACAGATTTCGTATCTCATGACAAAGCAAAAACTGAAGTCGTTCCATTTGACATTTTCTAATATATTTTATAACGCGCAGTGAGAGTTGCAGTAAAAAGGTTACTAGTACGTAAACATGAGAATGGAGTTCCTACATATGTAAGCGATTATTGTTGGGCGCGTCCGCGAGGTATAAATAATACACTTTTAGTACAATATTCATTAATATTAAAATATTACATTTAACTTATAATAAATGTAAGAGGTGTCTACAGCTCGAGATGTGAGACAATAGTTCAATAAAATTTAACCTAATTACACCTTGGCTGCGGCAAGTAATATCATAAACCTTCATCTGGTGAGGTAGCTGGTCGAAATGCGCCCCTAACGATATTGCCGTTAGTGCGTGGCAGGTTTTTCTCGACCCACCAGCACTAGAGTAGTTTAAAATGCTACAACTTTGCGAAAACATAATGTATAGACTTTTTTTTGTACTGTCAGAATAACCTTGAACCCAACTTTCTTAGGTTCGATTCGCCCCTGGATGTACCAAACAGGAAATGAGAAATAAACATTGCCGCACTGAAGGGATATATTTCACCATCAGTGCGTGGTAGGCCGAAAAGGACTTGACGTGATGTTTTAACGGGCGATACCTACAATTTTGACTACAAGCTGAAATATATATTAATCTCTGTCGAACTCTTACAAACACCTGAGATAATCGTTCCGCACAGGCGAGAGGAACATAGTTTTTTCGTCCACACCAGCTGAAGTACTGCAGCAGGCTGCTAAAACCTAAATTAGGAACTAGTCTAAGAGATGTGACTACTGTTCGATGTGTGAACGAATAGTGAAACGAAATTAGAATTCAATAGATGTGGTTCTCCCGATCCCACTATGGTGACGACTGACTGGTGAGTGCCCAATTATTTGTATTGGTAATTTGCGCTGTTTGTGGCTCACGTGTCGCAAGGATTATAAGTTATATTGCAACTTGGCGATTTCCAGGTACTGTGATGTAACAAGCACATAACTTCCGAACTGTTGCACCTATTTAGTTAATTCCTTTTTCGTTTTTTGTAATCATTAGGACAAGGTTTGTATAACAATGCTCCAATAATCGTATGGAAACGTGAAAAATTTGAGTTTAAAATTTTCCATATATAAAGTGAGTGGGACGGAAGATAGTAGGGAGATAGTCAAATATATTGATAGAATTGACATATTGACGTTCAGTTGCCATTTTATTTCAATGGTAGTACTGTAGAGAGAAGAATTCATCTGATTTCCTTTCTTAGTACATCTAATCGGAGACGGTGAGGATAACTAGTTTAACATAAATTTTTAATCAGTTAGTTAATTATAAACAAATAGGTCAATGTTAGTCACATGTCGAAAAACTCAATGATGTCTTATATACCTGTAGTTGTTTGTTTATAAACTTCAATTTTCTTTTGAAATATAATCAGGCTTTATAAATTAATGATAATTTCACTGTAAACCAGTTCATAATTAATACGCGGTGACATATATATAAATATCAAAGTAACAGAACAAAATATTATATGGGGCTAGGAAATAATATCGTTTTAAGACACTCATAGTTCATTTTAAGCGCAAATTTGAAAGGGGCTCTTTAAAACAATTGAAAAATTTTGGTTATTAACAAAAAGTTGTTTGTTATTGGATGTCTATTTTTTTTATAATTAATTCTAGAATCCAAGTACATCGATTAAAAATGCAGAGTCTTTTTGAATATATATTAAATTTCAAGGACGTTTAAGGTGGGTAAAATTAAAATACTAAATTCTTGAAACTATGTCCTAGTGAATTTGCGAAGTTCAGTCTCGTAAATTTCTCGAACTGCACGTTTTTGTAGTAAAAATACAGTATCACCTTAGCTGCTGACCTCTATAGTAAGGTACCGTAATAATAACATTTTTAAATAGGAATAAAAAAAAATAGATATTGTAGGCATTACAATATCTAAATGAGCTCCGTCAACTTGCTTGACTGATACGCGAAACACACTATTCTTATTGGATCCGTATAGTACCATTATTAGATAATGCTCGGCTAACAAGCTGTTTGCACGTCTTCTGATTGTGATAATTGATCGACAATGGCACCAGAAATAAAATACACTAAGGTAAAATACTTAACAATTGTAATGTTTTGTTTATTGTAAAATTTGTTTAACCCGATTTAATATTATTTATATATTATTATAACTGAAATAAAATAAAAAATACATACTTTTGTGTTATCTACCGCTACTATAAAGAGATGTTTGTGAGTAAGTTTATAGAAGGCATACAGTCGAACTAGTCATATGGTTTTAATAATTCTTGTTTCTCTAATGGGATATAAAATTTATGTTGTAGTTAACGTCTATGTAATCGTCAACATTCAAGTGTTTTATTAAACAAATGTATTACTTTCGAAATTTATAACATAGCACTTTTATATTGAAATTAACTATGTTTATTTACTTATTTCTTTTATCAGATCTATATATGTATATATTTCATAAAAATACTTTGGGGCTTTGAGACTCAACCACAACAAAACTAGTGGCTGTATCGGCATGGGGCTATGCTCAATCGATGCGGTAAATTTCGTAGATAGCTTAAGGCTTATTTTTTCGATTCAATTAATCTTTTGCTATACTTTTAGTGCTCAACGAAGTGGGCAGTAAACAGGTAGTAAGCGATATAACAGAACTTAGGACTAAAGTTTCCAAGAAAGTTGTAACACAGATTTTTGTTAAAAAATACAAAAATTAGAACTAGGCTGCATGAGTTGGACCGAGTATTTATAATTTTATCAAGAATAAGAAAGTCTTAATTATATTCGGGACCTATTCGGGATCTCATAATATTATAAGGAATCGAGTGCAATAAATATGTGCATATAATATAAATTTCAATTTCAGTTATTTATCGACAACGAGTGGGTCGATTCTAAAAGTGGCAAAACCTTTCAAACGTTCTCTCCGCATGACGGTTCCGTAATAGCGAATGTCTCTGAAGCTGAAAAGGTAAAATTTAAATTATCTATATCGCTTATATATATATCGGTGTATAAACTATTACCATACGAAGTTTCGTCAAAATCCGTTTAGTAGTTTTTGCGTGAATCCCGTACAAACAACAGACAGACAAAATTATTAAAAATCATGGAAATGTGCTCCGTCATTGATTCTAATCCCTCTCAGAGTATTTTTTCTTTAAAATATTTTATGTACAGATTTCGTCCTTTTATTATATGTATAGATTTTATTGCTATTAAATTTTATATTGTAACTAGCGGGCCCGGCAGACGTTGTCATGGCCTGATTATAAAAAAAACCTGGACAAATGATATACCAAAACGTTCCTCGTGAATCACTTTATCTACTGGTGAAAACCGCATAAAGATCCGTTCAGTAGTTTCTGAGTTTATCGGGAACAGACAGACGCGGTAGGGGACTTTGTTTTATACTATGTAATGATTTAAAGTGGATGAAGTCGTGAGCGGATGTTATACCATGTAATACCCATATAATAAACAATATATTCTGATATATCTGAATTCGATATATAGACTTCTAAATCTTTTAATAAGCAATATTGCTCGCATTGGTATACTCCAGTTCGAAGGGTGTGGTTGGGAATATACATGAGGAAATTCTCAAGTCCTCAGGAGTAACAATCTATTACGACTGGCCTCAGAACTTCGATCCTATTTAGGTTGTTATATGTAGCTATTGGCTTAAAGCGATTTAATATTTGATAAAATATCCGATTATCATCGTATTATTTATTGACACATACGTAATTCTTCGAGAAGTCTGATTGTATGATCGTATGATGATGATTTGGCGTATGATCAGATATCAATCTGACGAGGAATTACATTTTATCAGTGATAGATTTTTATACTTACTTGAATATATAAAAAATCGCTCGATTGTAATACGACGTTGAGATAAAAATTATAGTGATTATATGGTTATTTATTAATTTATTTAGTAGATTTAGCGTATCTTTATAATTTTACCTACCTTACATTAAGTGAAAATGTAGTCCAAATTAGTAACTTTCCAAGCTTAGAGCAATTTCCTCTCGAGTGCTGCATGTTTAGCAACAAATTTTCAACTTAAAGATGATAGCTACGCAGATAGAGTTTGAAAAATGCTGCGTAATACTCATATATTTTTTTCAATACTAACTATGATATAGCAAATTTCGACAAGGTCGATACAATATCATCCAAGTATAAATTAGCACATGCATCGTGCGAATGACAAGCGGAGTGGGGTGTTTCGTCTCATTTTTTTGTAATGCGTTTAAGTAGTAAACAGGCAACTAACTACCTGAGGTTAAGTGATTACTGTAGTCTACAATCTAAAGTTATCCTTAAAAAACTCCACTCCTGAGGCCAGTTTAATAGGTTTCAGTTTTGAGTAATGAGCAGAAATGCCTAGTGTGCTGGTAAGTCTAATCAAGTAAACTCATCAGACTAGAAACCCAGCGGCACCAGTCTTATTGTTATGTTGTATGGATATTTATAGAGGATTTTCCTTTCTATACGCTCAACAAAGGTGATACAAAGAACATAAAAATCAATTAAAAAGTCGTCACTAGTAATTTTACATTAAGTTAACAAGATCTCATCATTTACATATTCCTCATTTGTTAGTAAAATATACTCGGAAGCGGTTTATATATCAAATTGGTGAATATACCAATGTAGTTTAAATCCTAATTAGACAACGAAAAAAAATATTGCGAACTAGTTTTTTTTATATGTTTTGTTACGTTTCGACACGTCCAGGAGTCTTATCGCTTCGCCAACTACGTTGAAAATTATTTGTCGCGGTGTTAAGTTCTAATATTTGCTAGTATCTCTGAAATAAATTGTAGAAGAGCGTACGTCGGGTTTTACAAGATTTCAACCTTTAGTACTGTTGTGACATCGCGTGCTTACTAGGGTACCCGTTTTTTTTGCATACGACATGTCAAGACATTTCAGATTTTGTATTTTTACTTTTAAAAGTAGATATAACTTTTACCGATAAATTTCATCACGGTTTATATTTTGGGCAAACTATCTGATATTTATCTTCCAATTTCAGCACCTTCATAGGGAATCTAAAGACTCCAAAAAGGCATTAAAGGGCCGTTGTTTTATATCATTTTCTTAGAGCCAGTGGTAGACAACTTAAGAATGGGTACCAAGCGCTTTTAAAATAGCAGTTGTACTCATGTATATTAGTACTAATTTCAAAATATAATTGTATGTTAAATAGAGAATATGGTTAGAAATAAAAATAAATATGCATTTTTACATGATATTATCTTCCCTAATAGGATTTGATTTCCTGAAAATTGCTCTAAAAGAGTAATTGGCATAAGCATCGTTCGCATGACGGGTAAAATAGTCACGAAAAGAAAGAGACCATAATACAGAGACACCTTTTGGTGATAGTTCAACATATTCATTAATAGTAATTTAGTATCATTTTGTTTAAAATTACCATTGCCTGTTACTTCATTCGTGTTGTCTTCCAAATGAACAACTCCTGTTTTATCTGTTGTAAAGTAGTTGTACTAAATATAACCTCTCACAAGCTTGCGTATAAAAAACTCCACAAAGTTTCACCACAATCTTATAAATGGTATAGGAATAAATAGAGAACAAGCAAAGAAAGTTACATTTTTATAGATACCGTCCCATAATGAGACAATATTAAAGTTAGTTACGGTCGCCAAATTGATCATTTATATTAAAAACGAGTACCTCAAATAGTAAATAAAGTAATAACTTTGAATGTAGTTTCGAACAAATGCCGTAACAGTTAATCCTTTGTAATATCCAATTAATGGGCAAAATGACAATACTTTATTCAATTTGGACCTCAATATCGCCTTTATGAATGTCAAAACACTACCACCGGATTCGATAACAAAGGAACAAAACAATCGATCGGTTCATTATAGTTCTTATATATATCTTTATTACATTTGTAAAAGGTCATTTTAGTAGAAGTACAAGAAAGGATACCATGATCGATACTATCAAGGGTACTATCGTTCAGAATTATTCATATTATAAATAGCAAGTAGAGTTTGTTTGGCATGGTTCTTGAATTTATCGTTGAGCAGAACAGTAAAGTGCTTCGTGATCTTATTATAAAATCTAACTCTATTACCAAACAAATCTATTACTGAGCCTAAAACAGGTGATGGCTAATTGGGCTTGTTTCTACTCTTAAAATTATGCTCACCTTTTACAAAATCTAGCTTGTGTTAATTTTGCGAATACATATTTCATTAATATTAATAGTAGACAGTTAATAGTAATTTAATACGGGTCAACGATAGCTGGTCATTAGTATGATAGTCTAGTCAAAAACATGGGTTCAATAATCGTACCGATACAGCACCTGGCATTTGATTTGGCACGCCGGGATGTATAGTGAGAACTTCCACTAAGATCGGTTTTTTTCGGATTTGTAAAGCGTTCTCTCTATCGCACAGCACAATGACTACAATAGACAAAGATAACATTATATGAAACCTTCGGTATTATCCTCAACATGCCAAATCAAAATTCGGACACTGTACATAAATAAAAATAAATCATCAGCTTACTAAGGCTTTACTTGATTTCTTTTATGATTTACAAATATTAATTCTAATATCTATATATAATATAATCTAGTAGTTTTAATTTTTTTTAATCTTTAGGCTGATGTAGACGCAGCAGTAGATGCTGCGTTGCGTGCATTCCACCGAAACTCAGAATGGCGTTTGCTAGATGCTTCTCAACGTGGTCGAATCCTTAACAAGTTTGCTGATCTGATTGAGCGTGATGGCCAGTATCTAGGAGAACTTGAGTCTTATAACAATGGCTTGGTATTATCCTCGGCCACCCGATTCTTGACGCTAGCGACTAACTCTGTCCGATACGTCGCTAGTCTGGCAGACAAAATTCAGGGTGATACTATTCCTGTCGGTAAATATAATTTTAAATTTATTAATTTACTAAGAAGAAATTAAGTTTTTACTAAAGCTGATGTATGTTGATTGTTAATTTTATAATAGGTTATTAATATGTTGATCATAGATAGATCAGATTCTTTATAACTCGAAATCTAAGGATATTTAAAGCCGATTCATAATTATGTACAAGCTTTACTATACCTTTAAAGTTGCAGTTTATAAATCAAGTTGTTATTTAATGCGTCATTTTCTTCTAAATAGATCCCTACGTTTTTGCAAATTTTTTAAGTTAAAATAAACGTTATAATATTGTCAGATTGAAACCAACAGCAGTTTCAACGTTCCCAGAGGTTCTTTTTCCGTGTCTCCGATTTGTTTTTAATTTATATTAAAAAATGTGCCTTTATTCAGATGGAGATGCCTTTACATATACATTGAAGCAACCAGTAGGAGTTTGTGGACTTATTCTACCGTGGAACGTGCCCATATTAATGTTTTTGAACAAAGTTGTCACTGCACTCGCTGCTGGTAAGAATATAAATTATTTATTTATCTACTAATAATTTCTCGAGCCTTTGCATACATTTTTTATGCAGTATATATTATACTAACGGGCCCGACAGACGTTGTCCCGCCCTGATTATAAAAAAAATCCTGGACAAATTATATATCTAAACGTTCCTCGTGAATCACTTTATCCACTGGTGAAAACCGCATAAAGATTCGTTCAGTAGTTTTTGAGTTTATCGCGAACAGACAGACAGACAGACGCGGTAGGGGACTTTGTTTTATACTATGTAATGATTTATTATTTGTCTTGTATGAAAGAATTACAGAAAAATGATGAATTTTGCAAAAAATCTTTAGTGGTAACCCACAGGTTAAAAGGAACCCACTTGCAAATTTTCACGGCCCAGTCTCATTACTTTGGGCTGTGCTTTGATATGTCAGTCAATCAGGCAGTCATATATAGATTAATATGTAGAACATCGGAACTTTCCAGGAATTATTATATATATGTTTATATAATCATTTTATTTCTAAAAAAATAAGTGAATATACAGAGCTCTTAGCACAAAATTTGTATTTGCATGATTTTTATCAGAGGCTTATAACGATAAAAACATAATAGGGAAATCAAAGAAGTATTCCGATAATGTTCGTAGTTATAAGGAGTTTTATCAATTCAAGTACTCCTTTAGCATGTTTAGTTATATGTCATATCTTGTTCGGAGGTTTGATATTTAATTTCCGAACAAAGCAGACAAGGCCATTCAATTAATGATGACATAGCGTTATGAAAAACACTATGTCATCATTAATTTATACTGAATTTTTTTATACTTCATAGGTTTTTTTTTTTTACATGGGGAGATTCCTAACAGATACCCATCTCGTCGTGCAACTGAGGATGTGTTATGTCCGATTCGCAAGGACTAAAATCCCATGG
This sequence comes from Antheraea yamamai, assembly GCA_036509395.1. Taxonomy (NCBI): domain Eukaryota; kingdom Metazoa; phylum Arthropoda; class Insecta; order Lepidoptera; family Saturniidae; genus Antheraea; species Antheraea yamamai. Next base: position 13,935,634 of record AP028432.1, read on the forward strand.
TGCCTTCATACACCTTTTAGGCGGGGAAGCAGGGACTGCTGACTGGCACTGCGTCTGCTCCCCCGACAGGTTTTGGCCCTCCAAGGGGCCTTGACTGCGGTTTGAGGGGTCAAAGATGGTAGACCCCTCAAAGGAAGAGTAGGTGTTAGACCCCCCTGACGAACTGTGGGAGGTGCATCGGCACAATACCAGGGCGATCTCATCTGATGTTAAAAAACGATGTGGTCTGAGACGGTAAACATATATAAATAATATCATTTTCTCTTTCGTATGTATGTATAAAATGTACGAGGAAAGATAAAAACAACATCTATGTATACGTGAGTATAAAAAGTTTATGTCGCACTAAGGTAATATTCCCGTTATTCCAGGTTGTACTGTAGTTGTGAAACCGGCGGAACAAACTCCGCTAACGGCTTTAGTTTTAGCAGCGCTACTGGCAGAAGCCGGTGTACCTAAAGGGGTTGTGAACGTAGTAAATGGCTACGGTGAAGTCGCTGGAGTGGCTTTAACTCATCATCCAAAAGTTGCCAAGATTTCTTTTACAGGATCCGTAGAGGTAGGTTTTATGAGAATTAATTTTCTTGAATAAAATACGATTAATTATATTAAAACAAAATAATATTATTAATAGGACATAAGTAATGTATATAAAAGTATATTTTATTAAATTTCATCTCATTTTTTAATCTGAATATAATAAAATCGTCAACAAATACCTTACTTAAAGTTTTACTTTTAACAGAAGAGAGTGCTGCACATTGTATCTTATATTTAATTAGGTTTTAACTCGGGTAATCCGACATCTTTAAAAAAAGTACCCTGAAGAGCAGATACAGGTATATAACAACGTTAGCTCGGAATTAAGTCATTAATATTTCGAACAAACTTAAATAGAAAAACTTCTTAATTTCTGTGTTTTTCACTACAATATTAACATAACGCATACCTACAACAAAGCATTTATTACATTATGCTTTGGAAAATTTAAGGTTGATTATAGAATTAACCCATGAAACCTATGTATAGTGTATTAAAATAAGAGATGATTGATTATCATTTTTTTTGGATACGATCATTAAATTATCATCCATTAACAATAATGCACAATTTCAAAAATGTTACTTCTTATCTCTGCTATAATATTCAACGTTATCTAAATTTTAAACTATATCGATTGCTTACACGAGTACTTTATATGTTAATTTATATTATACGTTATGTTAATTTATATTATAAGTTATTAATATAGTTTTAAATACAACAAAGAAATATGGTACTCTACTTATTGCCGAGTACAATTTTAGAAATTGTAAGAAGCAACAAAAATACCATTAATTTAAATGAAAAGAAAACAAACACACTGATAAAGCTGTAATCGGCGTGGTGTAACGTAAAAATTCAATGAAATTGGACGAACTGACATCATAACATATAAAACAAACTCCTCTGCCACCTCTGTCTGTCTGTTCGCGATAAACTCAAAATTACAGAACGGATTTTCAAGCGGTTTTCACCAGTGTATAAAATAATTCATAAGGAAGGTTTGGGTACATACTTCGTCAAGGTTTTTTTTCTATTATTTGGTCGAGATAACGTCCACCGAGCCTGCTAGTTGATAATTAAGTTCGTAATAATAGACATTTATTTTTAAGTTAGCTTTTACAGGCAATTTCGTATGCGTATTTTTTGGTATATCTACTGATTTATTTCAAAATTAACCTTTTTAAGTTCCAGTATAACTCTTTGCCAAATTTAATTGCGGTATGTTCGCAGGTTTTGTCGTAAAAAGTAACAAGCAAAGTTATCTTCGTCTTCATAATATTGTGTAGACCTCAATCCACACTTACCGTCAAGTAGTTCCTAATATCCATCCACGACTATCACCAATCACAAGCACTCCATATATTAAGTTTAGGTTTATGAAAATTTATTTATCATTTATGTAGAAGGATTTGGATAATAAATTATATATTTCGCTTACAGGTTGGGAAGTTAATTCAACAAGCAGCGGGAACCAATAATCTTAAGAGAGTAACTCTTGAACTCGGCGGCAAGAGTCCGCTGGTTATTATGAACGACGCTGACTGTGAGTGCTGTTTATATTATAAAATATAAAATTGATTTACTGTTTCATAATATTTTCTTGTAAAAATTATAATTTAGCTATATTTTATGCACATTTACCACGTATTAATATTTGGCTATACAATAGATATTTGGATTTAACTTATTTGGTCCGTTGTATATAATGGATGTATAAAAATAATTTAAAAGGTTTTAACGTATCTCCATTTAAAGATTTTAAATAAATCTTCAAATTACTATACCATCCTACCATCGATAATTCATACATTCAAAATTTTCGTACTTCTATGTGTATATAATGAAAATACATTTCCTTTGATGCTCAGTACGTCAAACTACTGAACGTATCAGACTATGTCGATGCGAAATTTTTCGTAGATACCATTGACCGTGGTAATTATGAACTTTTTTCCATTGAAAAGCTTGATTCGTGCCCAGCGAAGTGGCTCGGTATCAATTGGTATATACACAATATTTTACTTGTTTTATATCTTGTACCGGATTTTTCTGGTACACGGTGATACTATTTTTAAACGAACACTGACTGATGCACGCGATCTCATTGTCGTGAAAATGGTTTAATGCCATTATAAACACTGTCTTGCAATGGAATTAGTTGAGGGTTGTCTCTAATTTTTTAATTTTATTATTATTACGTAACCACATACAACGCTTTTACTCATTTTAAATTACCTTTATTAAATCATATCATTATGCCTTAGCTTTTGGATAAATATAATTGTACAGTAAAACTACGAAAAATCCTATATTTAGAGGTATGAGTTTTTTCAAAATCGCTTAGACCAATTTGGTGATTAGCATAGTCAAAGAAAAGACACTTCTATTTTATTGATATATCTTTTTCTCAGAGGAATGAGATTTCTTGAAATTTAATATGTTTCGATCAGTGATCAGTTTACCTAATTTTATATTTACAGTAAATCTGGCAGTGCCGTTTGCTTCCAATGGAGTATTCTTACATCAAGGTCAAATTTGTGTCGCTGCCTCCCGTTTATTTGTACAATCTGGTATCTATGATAAGTTCATAGAAGCTGCAGTTAAATATGCGCAAGGCATTAAAGTTGGCAATCCTTCTGATCCAACAACGGTAAATGGTCCACAAGTAAGTAATTTTTCTTAATTATTTCTAGATTTAAGTGGCTTTGATTTTGTTTGTAGATTAATTTACTCTGAGAAAACTAGTACCGTAAATTGTAAATATATATATGATATTGTAAGAATCAAATATACACGATATTTTAAAATTCGAGACCCAATTAATTAGTAAGGCTACTAAACAAAGAAAATAGATAATGTTATTGCAAATGTATATGAACATATACATAATTCTAATGTAATAATATTATAGATTGACGAGGACATGATGAATAAAGTGTTGGGATATATAGAGAGAGGTAAACAGGAAGGCGCTAAATTGCTCACCGGCGGAAAGCGTATTGGTAACGTTGGTTATTATATAGAACCCACTGTATTTGCTGATGTCAAAGACGATATGACAATCGCAAAGGAGGAGGTAAAACATTTGTAAATCTATAACCATATTCTTTATGCTTGCCTTTATTTTCAATCTATTTCGTAATTTTAAATAGATCAGATATTGGAAAACTGATTATGATACTGTATTCAGTGTGATAGGATAATTTTGCTTGACTGGACCATGATAGTCTATAAAATTGAGGTTAGCTTGTTTTAGTGCTTCTCTTCGTGTAATAAAGTAACCGAAAACGATAACATTCTAAGTTAACAAGGTCAATTGGCTATAGAACGCGGTTGCCGAAACATCGATTGGTACTTGAAAACAAATTTCCAGTGCGAGTGGTAGATAATCATTAGAAATAACTGTATCATTTGACACTATGGTTACTATCCCCTTAAAATTATACTTTGATTTTTATGTCCGAGCTACATTATGGACATAAATAAAATACAATTTATTTTTATTTGTTTGCGAATGTTATGATGCTATACATCTGTTATTTCTTTCTTAAGAGATATTATAAATTCCATAAAACGAAATGTTTGGATAAATCGGTTTAGCCAACCTGAGTTAAAGTTTTTTTTTCGCTTATTATTTATTTGTTTGCCAACCAATTACAAGTTTGAGATTTTCAGAATATTACTATTTAATTACCACGAACGTACTCCAAGTATAATTTACATATCTTTCCAAGGTCCTATGGTTATAGTCCTAGAGCCTTTAATATTGAACTCTTTAACTTAATAATTTAGTCACTAAAATCCCCATTTGTCATGGTGTTTATTGAGATGACACGAATAGTTGGACCTAAGGGTCCAAAAAGGTGATCTTGGGATTAGATATAAATAGGGTCGTTTGTAACAGGCATTAATAAGTACAATTACTACTAACTTTACTTTGAAACGTGATGCTCAACTATTATTGTGAACAGATTCGTCATACAGAATAGTAGATTTTCTGACATCAGCCGAGTTCTATTACACTTGTACGTAAACTAATAGGTATCTCGCCACTCATGAAACGTTTTATAAAATCGATAATTTTCATCTGAAGATGAATACTATACTTTGATTTGGACTTGAATAAATATAGACTTCAAATTAATAAAGATTAAACACGTTTAATTTTTCTTCTATACAGATATTTGGTCCAGTCCAGAGTATACTTAAATTCGATACTTTAGATGAGGTCATCGACAGAGCTAATGACACTTATTATGGACTTGCCTCTGGCATCTTTACGAACAACCTCAACAATGCTATTCAGTTTTCTAAATACGTCGAAGCTGGAACTGTTTGGTAATTACTTAAATTATAATTACGAACTATACGGGATGTAGGAACTCTCGTGCGTGAGTCGTGAGTCGTGACGCAGATCGATGTTGTATGACCAAGAATGTATCATAATAGACTGTAATGTTTTATATGTGCATAGTAGATAATCACAATAATAATTTATTGTGTATTAAGTAAATGGACTGCAGAACTTGAGGTATGGTGGATTACACTGATTTAAATTATTATATATATTACTAGCTAGGACTACGTCCGCGTGGAATATTTACTTTAGGCTAACTAACACGCAGCGAATGCTCTCAAAATTAAAGAAAACGATTTTGAAAGATTCTTCATTGGTGCTCCGCTTCTATTAGTCTTCTCGTGATGATATATATAGTAGTTCCTGAGATTAGCGCATTCAACCAAACAAACTAACAAACCCCCCAGCTTTATAATATTAGTATAGATATATATATCGAGTATAAAAGAGACGAACTTCCTAAACTGAACAAACTAAATTACAACCTTGGGAGATTGAACTGAAAACGTAACAGGAAAGGCTGATGTTAGTCCAATATATTACGGAGGTCTAATTACAGAATTAACTCGTCTAGAAGTCTTATTGTTTGATGATCATTTCCGTTGGAGTGAATTCAATTTAAAATGTCATAGGTTAAGGTTTCCTTACGGTGTCCTATTTTCACAGTTAGCCGGAAGTATTACCAATTTAAATTAGTCAATTTACGCAAATTCTGAAACATTTATTGGTACATGTCGGAGTTTTTTTTTTTTTTTTTTATTGCAGCTCGGCAAAGTGACTGTACTGTGCCTGATGGTAAGCACAGTACAATCCAAAAACAATGGCGACCACCGAAAGACATACTATCTATCGCCGGTCGCCGCTGTTATGCCGGCCTAAAAGCGACCCAGTCAGGGACAGCCCCCCCCCCCCCGCGGTTGCTGGATATACACCGGCTGATCCCGGAACGCGACACGCCCAAACGTGTCACTATGGCGGGTGTTCCACCTGGTGTACGGTGGTCGCGATCCAGTCGGGTACAGACACCCTACCACCCCGCTAAAGTTCCAACCTGCTGACACCGAATTGACATTCCACTGGTCAAACCACTCGACCACAACGATTTAATAATTATAGAAATATAAATGAACAGAGAAGACACCAAAGAATGCAAATCACTACATATAAAACAAAGTCCTATGTCACGACCGTCTGTCTGTCTGTCTGTTCGCGATAAACTCAAAAACTACTGAACGGATTGTCTTGGTTTTCACTAGTAGATAAAATGATTTATGAGGAAGGTTTAGGTATATAATTTGTCAAGATTTTTTTACTATCAAGGTAGAATAACATCCGCCAGGCCCGCTAGTTTAATATTTACAAGAATAGTAGTAGTAGTAGGTGGTAGAGCCACGCTGAAGCTATTACTGGTTTCAACATGAATGGGTCGGCTCGCCAGGGTACTACCACCCTCTTATAGAAAACCAACTTGAAGTAACTATGCTTTTCGTTTGCGTTTCGTTCGGTCAGTGAGAGGACCGGAGGCCCACCTCCCCTCCAATCCTCCCTCCAATGCTGGCAACGCACTTGCGACTCCCCTGGTGTTGCTAGTGTCTATGGACGGCGGTGGTCACTTAACATCAGGTGACCCGCCTGTAAAAAAGCATAAAGTCAGAACTATTGAAAAAATAGAATAAAAAAATGTATATATGCTTCGCTTGTTTTAGGGTTAATACTTATTTCGCAATGGGCGCTCAAGTTCCATTCGGAGGTTACAAAGATTCTGGTCTTGGACGCGAAAAGTAAGTGATACTATATCATTAATTTGATTATGTTATTTACTGAACATTTTACTAATTTATTTTATCTGTCTAATTTTGCAGCGGCCTAAACTGTGTGGACGCGTATTTGGAAGTAAAAACTGTTACCATGGCATTACCAAAGAAGTTCTAAATTGTTTTTTGGCTATCTTAAATTGGAACATTATTAAATCCTAATTGTTAATACTATCTTTTATTATATCTCCTATTGTTTGTATAGTTTTGGGATATTTTTGGTACGTAAGAACTGTTATTTAGCAAAAAATTTAATTTGTCACGGCGTTTATCCAGAAATCTTCAGCATAAAAATAAGGCTATGAAACCAGTCAATAACACTATCTGTAATTATCATAAACAATATAATTCACTAATATAAGTAAAACATTAAAGAAACTAATATTGTTCTCTCTGATCTACATACCTAAAAGCATATAACACAAGAACTACCAAAGCACTTTGATCCTTCCTTAAGAAGATAGCCTAAGGCTCCTAAACTGAGATAAGTTACAACGCTTTTATTTTTATTATATACAATAAGGATGAACCTTTATAGGCACAATACTGAGCTACGGTTAAAATACGTACTATTTTTCATCAATCCCTCTTACACATCACAGCGTGATTTCGCAAGATTTATTATTACAGTAGTACAAAAGTATAGTCACCGCATGTGGCTCAGAACTCAGTACTCAGAACTCAGTCACAACTCAGTAACTGCAGAATAAAGTTTCAAATAAGATCGAATGTTTCAGAAATCGTCTCCTATAAACGAACACACACAAAAACTGGGGTGTAAGGGGTGTCGATAACATCATAAGGCTTGAGACACCCGAGCCAACCTCACCTGCACGTGGTGCACCCTGCTGAATAACGAATGAGGCAATGGCGAAAGCGGGGTGGTAGGGTTTTACAGCCTGACTGCTTCAGACTTCCAATATATTATTAGGTAGCGCGAATATCAATATTTTTTATTTAATTTGGTTAATTTAATAATTCAGTTATTGTTCGCTTTTTATTAGTGCTTTATTAGTTTTTCACATCGAAGGCGGTTTATTTTTTGGTATTTTTATTTTATTTTTCCATTTTTAGTGTACATAAATATATCTGGATTGTAATGGGTATAATAAATCGGTTCCAATTTCACGAAAATACGTAGAGACGAAGTTGCTGAAAATGAAATAAACGATATTTCACCCCCTTAGGGGTTGAATATTTTCTTCAAATTTATATGGGACCACCTCTGAATATAACTAATTCAAATAAAAAAGAATCATTAAAATCGGTTCATAATTGACGGAGATATCGATTAACATACATAAAAAAATACCTACAACCGAACGTAGTAACCTCCTCCTTTTTCGAAGTCGGTTAAAAATATTGTACTGTGTAGCTTACCCACTCGTCTTTGTTAGTTAATTTTACGGGTGCGTATACTGTCTCTTTCCATCAGGCTTATCTATCTTTTTCGGATTATAGCATATCCCTTTCTATCCCCTTTCCGATCTATAATATATATGTATATATCTGTGTATATATAATAGTCTATCCTTTTTTCGTTAGAAAGGCGGAGTTGAAAAATGTTGCATATAAAATCTTACTAAAGTTTGATCTTAGAATTTCATTCTCACCGTGTTCAAAGAAGTTTATGTGTTATTTTATTATGTAAAATCACTTTTTGTTAGCGTATCGTCGATCAATTAATCGATTAATTACAAAAATAGAAAACATTACAATATGTTTTTTTTTGTATTTAACTGACTTTAGACCATGTCAAGTCCTGACGGAATCGTTATCTGTATAACTATGATTAAATTTAGTATTAAATCATCATTTAAAAAATGCAACGAATAAATCGTAATAATAATAATCTATATTCAAGTATATAATATATCATCCAAACAATCATCAATTCTTGTGTTACTATAAATGTATTACATTAGAAATAATATTAATGAACCTGCAGTGGTGACCGACAGAGATTACGATTGGGATAATCGTGTTGAGTTGGGTTGAGGGTGGATTCTAATCCGACCTGTTATGTATATTACAGCTTTTATATACTATCCCTAGTGAAGAATTTCAATTCAATGACATCTAATTACGTAAGAGAAACTATTTCAAAGTTCTCTAACAACTTTTGTCAGCCTCTAACTTTCCTTTGGTTAAGGTGCCGATGAGAGTCAGGTTAATTGTTATTTAAACTTTAATAATAACGCTCAATTGAAAATTAACGATTGGAATCTATTGAGTACAATACTTGGAAAATGATATTTATTTATTTATTTATTAGGAAAACTAACAGCTATAATGTACAATACATAGTTATTAGAATAGAAAACATCAAGCCATTTATAAGTCTTCGCCGATATGAAACAGAATACAATCACTTGCATTATATGGTAATAGGTAAACATTATAATAAAAAAGAAGAATATTAACAGTCTATTACTATTTGCAATCGCCATCATTAAAGAACGTCCTTGTTAAAAACGTTATCGCTTTATTTACGGTAGTATTAAATACCTATCTCGCTCATAGTGTTGAAGGAGTGACTAGCTCGCCATAAATATGAATTCTGCCGGTAATTTGTAGAAACATATATATATATATATATATTATATATCATTATCATATGTTATTAGTTGTTACAAGCCATTATACTTTCAAAATTTTATAATTCGAATTTCATACATTCATTTATTTTCGTTAGTAGTTATTAAGAGACAGTGACATAGTTTTGCCTCCATACTTTCTGTAGGATGTGAGTTTATAAGTGTAATGGACTCATTTATTTAACGACTTTTAAGGTCTCTGGCCTCAGTTTGTATACCATGGGAATAAAATAGTAATGCGCGTACAGACACACTGACGAATGATTCTTATTTAGATATTGTGAGTAAATGTTATCTTTGTACCTTCTGAAATTATTATATACTTCTAATGAGATCTTTGTAACCGTAATTAACATGAACTAGTGGTCGCCTAGTGGTCGTCGTAATTCATTTTGACATTCAATAAGACCAAAGAGAATAATTATTTACTAAATATATACTATTTAATTATTTATTAATGTATATTCTGTAGTTACTTATTATATTATTATTAAAGTAACGTAAAGTTTGGCTAGTTTATGTCAATGGGCATATAAGGTATGGAACGTAAGTCATTTTCTAGATGTGAGAGCGCCGGAGACCCACCTCAGCTCCCCTCCCCTTCCCGCCCCCAAACACAGGCTGGCAACGCACTTGCGACTCCCCTGGTATTGCTAATGTCTACGGACGGCGGTGATCACTTAACATCAGGTGACCCGCCTGTTCGTTGGCCTCCTATGATACGAAAAAAAAAACTTTTATTTTATATACAACTTTTTACTGGACTTATGCGTGACGATCATTGCTGTTAAAAGGCTCCGTATTGGGATAGTAAACTTTAGTCGGTCAGTTTTTTTTGCTACTGACTACGCTATTGACCTGGCAAGGACTTTACAGCTTCAACGGGCTATCCAGTCGATTTAATATTTCACTCATCCGTCTACTTTTTTATACGTCAAAAAAATACACTATACACAACATTTACATATTATGTAAGGTAACGTCTCACTGTTTATTTATTTGCTTAAAGCTCAGAAAATAATAAATATCTATCATAATAAACAATTATTTCTAAAAAAAATAGCTGTTACTATTAATCTAACTTCTATATTTAAATCAGTGTTAATGTTTTTACGATACAAAACTAACTAAAAATGATAAAGACGATACACAAAATATTCATTTCAATCCAATTGATTAAATAAATTTAGTAAATTCGTTATCATAATGAAATATTGACGGTATCCTATTGTTTATAATCTTTGAGTAATAAATATTGTATAGAAGAAACCTCAAAATGTAAAATGAACAAGGTACGTAATGCATAACATTTCTTCTTAATAAAAACCTTAGAATAGTTTTATAGATTACGCCAGCGGAGCCAAGAGCTAATAATAATATAATTTGGTGTATTGTGTAACATCTCAATACACCTTTACCCTTACAATTATTGTATTCTTAAACCTCTGACCCTAATTAAAAATAAATCGTACTTACATATACAAAATTGTATCCCAAAACTAGCTGGCCCGGCGGGCGTTGTCTTGCCCTGATAATAAAAAAAAACTTTGACAAGTTATATACCTAAATCTTCCTCATAAATCACTTTATCTACTGGTGAAAACAGCATGAAAATCCGTTCAGTAGTTTTTTAATTCACCGCGAACAGACGGACAGACAGACATGGCAGAAGACACTTTTTGTAATATGTAATGAATAAATAAATTGTAAGTATATCTATGCAAAACTTTTACCCCAAAACTAGCGGGCCCGACGGATGCTGTCCTGCCCTGATAATAAAAAAACTTTGACAAATTATATATCTAAGCCTTCCTCATGAATCATTTTATCTACTGGTGAAAACAGCATGAAAATCCGTTCAGTAGTTTTTTAATTTACCGCGAACAGTCAGACAGACGGGGCAGAGGACTTTGTTTTATAATATGTAATGATATATACTCACCTATTGTGCAAGTTTAGACTATTGCTGTACTAATAACAGGCGTTTCAATCCATGACTGGCATACATCACATTTAGCGGCTAAAATGAAAGCATAGTAACAATACACAAAATATCAGAATAGATTTATTTCGGTAAACAGTTCAGTAGACGTCATGGAACTATTTTTAAAAATATCTCGTAAATTGTTTATTGGTGCCGACATATTAGACTATAATTTCGGTTTGTCTTTTTTTCTCCTATTAATTATTATATCAATTGATCAGAAGTTGATGTGTAATCATTATTAAAGGGTTTACTCAATATTTATTTTCACTGTTAAATACGGGCATGCGCCCGCTAGTCTGACAAATCTTGTTCCCTTGAATAATCTACATTCCGAACGCACCCTAAAACTGTCCTGACGCGTTACGAGCCGGGCTCACAAAACGTTGGTGACAAACTTAATAAACATCGAAACATAATTAACTTCGAATGATATATGTAGTTAGAAAGTGACTTGAAATCATAAAATATTGTGCGTCGCAAATTAATGAGTTGGTTGTAGTGTTTTCTTTCATAAGTAAATTAGTTTTGTGTACAAGTTTTAGTAGAAAAGTTGTGAGAAATAGCATAAGTAAGTTCAAAAGTATTAAAAATATACTAAAAAATATATCATCTATATAATAGCTGATATAAAAAGTGTTTTTGGTAAGTCGTTCTTGACTATATGTATTTTAAGTTCCATTTTTTCCTCATAAAAGTACAAAATAATATTTTATTTACTTATTATATAGTAGATCATTACTTTTAATATGGTGAAAATAAAATACAAAAAAAATCACATGAAGTATGTATGCTTTTTAATAAATCTTATTTTAATGTCGATATAGTTATATACGTCTATTACTTTCAATACTGTTTACTAAGGATAAAAAATGATTAATTGATTAAAAAATAAACACATTATTGATAAAGCAAGAGGCATCGTCTTTCATGAAGGTCTTAAAGTAATTAAGGCCCAAAATGGCTGACCTCGACATCCTCATCTGTTTGTAGGGTAACAAGGTTAGTTAATTTATCGAAAACTCACAAAGGAATATAACATTTTATTCTTATTTCCCATTTTCTCTTCCTACTTATTGTTGTTCATAATTTATGCCGTACCAGCAACGAACTGCGTCTTTATCCACATTTAATGGCAAAATATAGACGACACAAATAACGATAAAATATTTCCTAGCGCCACCTAGTGGCGAGTTAAAACAATTACATTATTTAAAAAAAAAAAAAAAAAAATATATATATATATATATATACTGAACTACTGCTATTAGCTCGACGGGTCTTCACAACTTCACCGGGCTATAGCTCAAGAGTGCCAAAAAGGCTGAACCTCTGGTTGCTCTTTTGGCTCGAATACAACGGACCTAAGTATGCGAGCTAACCATAGATGTATACTTCAATAAGTCACATATATGTACCTTCATACGTGCCACACGTTTACTGACTAAATATGTTATTATTTTCGTGCCATGATCGGTATTTATGCACATTTCTTATATTCTACAATCATTCAAACAAACCCTAATGCATGGTCTTATTCAGGTTTTTTACGTTTGATTTTATATCTGTTCGTATTTATGATGTTGCGATCATGTTTACTTCCCTATGTGTAATATCAGTGTTTTTGCTGGACGGTCGGATATCACCATTTTGGCCGGTCAGGCGTGTCGCGTTCCGGGGTCAGCCGGTGTTTATTTAGTAAGCAAGCGGGCTTACGGGTATCTGTTTTCGACTGGGTTTTCGAATAGTTTAGAAAAAAAGAATATCCGACACAAAATACATATAGAAGTATTGGTGGTATGTATGCTTGTTACAAATATGTTTCAACAACTCATATAAGTATGAATATTTAGTTTAGCTCAGATAGGTTGCGAATTGCATGAGTCAGGCAACAGTCCAAGCCGAGGTGTGCCGTGCACCCTTGAGCTGGTTGTCAAATAAAAAGTGCCTTAAGCGCTCGCCTTAGTAGTCCGGTGAAGCTGTTAAGACCTTGCTAGGTCAATAGCGTAATCAGTACGAGAAAAAAAAACGTTTGAACGTTAGTGAACCCTTGAAGACGTTGGTGGCTGGTAGAACCTATCGTCGGTTGACATTGTTGTTATGTAGCTATAAAATATGAAATTAATTAATCAAAGTAACGTATAACCACCACAATCGATTATACGTATTTCGCTTCGTCACGGAGCATCTTCACGGACGTGATGGAGCGAAACACGTTCACTCTAATATTTTATATATAATTCTCAAATGATTTTAACCATATTTGTTCAAGGGAAGTAGTACATTAGTAGTAATAAAGTATATTAAAAATTAAATAACGAGTAACAAATAGTTACTGCATAAAATTCCGTACAGAGCCACGGGCATTTGCTAGTATACAATATGTTTATACGTAATACTAAAAAGGACCGGAGATGGGTTTTATTCGTAAACCAAATTCAAATTTATGCATGAATGCCTTGTTATCCTAAGTTATATAGTTTCGTAAAATACATTTGACGTAAAGGGTGATTCAAATAAATAGTAGTTTATTTTTTGTAATAATTTTTAGGTTTTAACGATAGACCACAATCGCATTTGACTAAATGCCATCGCGGCTTAAAATGTTAATATAGTCCGCGTCATAGTTTTTGACCGCTCTGAATATAGTTTTAAGTTCGGTCTTGCGCATAGTACAGTCAAGAGGATAATACAAAACAAATTCAAAATATTATTATAGGAATTTAACATTTATATTTATTAATCTTTAAGTTGTCTCGATATTATACAATATATCAGGTTTTAATGAATTATGATTCAAGTAGATATTTGCCTATTACGTAATCTATTTACTATAATAAAACTGTAACAAAGCCAAATCTGCACATTAAATATTTTTTTTAATTTTGATCGGGGAAGACTTTGTTATCGATATAGAAACCAAAAATAATCCTTTTACAAATTTTGTATGTCTGTCTGTTTGTCTGTCCCTGTGAACAGGTATCACTCTGAAAGTACTGAACCAATTTTGACGAAACTTGACACAGTGATAACTAATATTACAAGGTTACATCTAGGATACTTTTTGCCAATAAAACGCAAGGGGTTCTCCAGGAAAATGAAAGACAAAAATTTGTAGTTACTGTAACTAGACTTTTTTGCAACACCTTAGTATAAGAGCCAGCAACGTTGGAAGAAAATGGATTTTAGAAAAGCTGGTTCTTTAATATGAAGATATATTATGCCCTTCCAAACAGGATTCAGGATACCTGGTAGCCGGTTAACGTTGTGTTTTTTAATGCGCATCACACCTTTGCAGGTCAAAATTTTGAATTATAAATAATTTTATCAATATTTATTTTTCAGTAAGTTTTAAACGCTATTAAAAACATGAATTTATTACTGCCAGACAATTTTGTTATTGACAGTAAAGCGCCCGATGATATTCTTTATAAATAAAATAATTCATTTCCAACCGTTTTATTTTTTCCATTGCAAACAACTAGAACACTAAGTTCACAATAAATAACATAGAAGCATATCTTCAAGAGTAACTTAGTCTTTGTTTCGTTAAAATCGGTCCACTTTATCACAAGTTATTGTAACTTTAATAACGACGCGGCGTAAGTAAGAGAATAAAGTAGGTAGTCATCAGACGTAATACATTCAGATGAATTTATTAATCACTGTTTTTTACATAAGGATCCACGCGGACGATGTCGCGGGCAAAGCTAGTAAATAATAAGAATGTAGCAGTATTACAACCACATTGTTACTTTCAGAAGATTTTGTATGAGAAATGAAAGTTTGATTCCGATTTTGTTGTCTTGTAAACATTTTGACAGCCAGTTTACAAAAACCTGTTTATATAATGTGGAATGAATTATAGTGTCTTTTATTTTTAGTGTATTTGTATTTTTAACCGACTTCGAAAAATTCTTTAGGAGGTTTTTTTATGTATGTTAATCGATATCTCCGTCAATTATGAACCGATTTTAATGATTCTTTTTTTATTTGAATTGGTTATATTCAGAGGTGGTCCCATATAAATTTGAAGAAAATATTCAACTCCTAAAGGGGTCAAATATTGTTTATTTGACTTTCACCCACTTCGTATCTACGTATTTTCGTCAAATTGGAACCGATTTATTATACCCATTAGAAACCAGATATATTTATGGACACTAAAAAGGAAGAAATAAAATTTTTTTCCAAAAAAAATAAACCGCCTTCGATGTGAAAGATAAATAAGGCACTAAAAAGCGAAAAATAACTGAATTATTAAATTAACCAAATTAAATAAAAAATATTGATATTCGCGCTACCTAATAATATATTTGAAGTCGATGCCAACCTAGTTCAAATTTGTTGCAGGTAATAACATATGTATACTATACAGATATACATCTTGTGACATGAGAGTGGACCAAAACTTTGTATGTAGATGATATGAATTTAGGTTGGCATTGACTTCAAATATATTATTAAGTAGCGCGAATATCAATATTTTTTATTTAATTTGGTTAATTTAATACTTCAGTTATTTTTCGCTTTTTAGTGCCTTATTTGTCTTTCACATCGAAGGCGGTTTATTTTTTTTTGGATAAAATTTTTAAGGTATCCTTACTAATATTATAAATTTGAGTTTGTTTGTTACGCTTTCACACTTTAACTACTGAACCGACCGTCATGAAATTTTTCATATACGTTATCGGACGTACAGCTAAGGACCATGGTAACTTTCATTTTGAAAACTGGTACTGTTCTCGAGAGATAAATTAAATTAATACAAACGCTGGTAAATCCGCGAGCGAGAAGTAGTTTTAGCACAAATGTTCTTAAATTAAAATATTTCATTTTTTAAATTATTTCGATGACTAATAAACGTTTTTTATATTTCAGATAGTAGCAGAAAATGTAATATGAATATGTGGTGGAAAGTTAATAAACAATGCAACACTACTGTAACGAACTTTCCAGTGACAATACTTCCGATATCACGTACGAGCTTACAGATTGCCGGTACAATGAAACAGCCCGCAATTATTCTCAGAGAATTAATTACTCGTGGCCCTCAGAACTTATATGCGTTTTTGACGCCTCCTCGGACGATTTAATTACGTCACCTGTGTTCCAAGTATTCGTGTATTTTATGTACTGTGTAGTGTTCGTTGTGGCCCTATTTGGTAATGGTTTAGTGTGTTTTGTTGTTAAAACGACACCACGAATGAAAACTGTAACGAATTATTTTATAATGAATTTAGCTGTCGGTGATATTTTGATGACGTTGTTTTGTGTGCCTTTCTCCTTTGTTTCAATGTTGATGTTACGATACTGGCCTTTCGGGGTTTTTATGTGTAAATTGGTGAATTTCTCTCAAGCTGTGTCGGTGTTAGTAAGTGCGTACACACTATTGGCGATATCGATTGACCGATACATTGTGATTATGCGCCCGTTGAAGCCTCGCCTCGGGAAGACTGCTGCGAAACTGATAGTGGCCGGTGTGTGGGCTGGTGCAGTCATCACAGCTGTGCCGATACCGATTGTATCTCAGCTGCTAAGGCCATCACTATGGCACGTTGCCTGTCAAGTGTAAGTCGATATACCTGCAAAAAATTGTTATACTTACCTATGTGATTACTAATTCAAACAGTTAAGTCAGGCAACTGTTTAGTGCAAAGTACCTTTACACGGTCTGGGGTATGAGTCGACTGATATAAATCATCAAGTAAGTAAAAACCGTTATGCCTCCTCCATGCTACTTTCTCTGTTTATTTGTATTATGTATGCGTGTTAGAACCGAAGTTTGAGCAGACATGCATAAGCATAGTGTTCTGCCAGTTCTACAATCTCATACATAACGGGTGGAAAATTCATTAAAACTGATTCTATATACACTTATTCTATATACACTTCATGATTTATTTCAATCAAATAAAAAAAACGGTTTGGTACATAACTTTACGTAAAGGAACTTCGTTTCTGACGAGGGTCCTCTGACCGTAGACATTTTTTTTGCTATAGTTAGAAGTTAATCAAATCGTTCCTATAAATATATAAATGTATTTACAACGACAGAAAATATACAGATCGAGTAAACTCTTCAAAAAGTAAGCAGAAATCCGTGTTTCATTTAAGTTCAAAGTGATTTGGGAAAAAATATTAAAATAGTTTGTTTGGACAGGGATGTTTGTGGAGAGCAGTGGGCTAGCACTAAGCAAAGCGAACGCTATACTTGTGCACTATTAGCACTGCAGTTCGCGTTACCGCTGTGTGCTCTAGTGTGGACATACGCACGTATAGCTTATGAAGTGTGGGGCGGGCGGCCACCCGGTGAAGCACAGGGAGATCGGGACTCGCGCATACAGCATTCAAAACGAAAGGTCAGTAGTCCAGTAAGGCTGTGAAGGCCCGTCAGGACAGTAGCGTAGTCAGTTCGAAAAAAAAGATAAATGTACCTTTATAATTACTAACAATCAAATACTATAAATATAAGTATAATAATGTTAGCTTTCTTATGTATTTCATATACCGTTATGGACGTGAAACGATGAATATGTGATTTTTTTATAGCAGCTGATAAAAAAAATTGATTTAATAATGCTCAATATATTGTAGCATGCTTTCTGTCAACAGTATTACCGATATTTTTTAATGATATTATTAATAATTATATATTTAACAGCTATTTCAAATTTCTTTTTCATATTTCTCTTTATTTTTGATATAACCCTTTGTCTGAGAACGTTGTCTGAGAACGAATTTTATATTATTTCTTATAAAGTTACTTCACACAACACAGTAACACGCCTATTTATTTTTGTACTTTATTATAAATGCGAAAGTGAGTTTGTCTGTTACGCTTTCATGGCTTACTTACTCAACCGAATATCATGAAATTTGACATACACAGTACCTTTCAACCCAAAAAAGTGTACTCTTCCCGATGGTAAATAAAATGCACATTGCCGCAAGAAAAGCTGCAAGCGAAAGCTAGTTTATTATATATGATTTTAAAACGTGTAACTTTATTCTAAAAATATTCTTTGAATAATATGTATTGTTACTTCTGTTTTATACATTATAGTAAAAGAAATTATTTTATTTTTACAGATGATTAAAATGATGGTAATTGTTGTTGCTGTTTTCACAATTTGTTGGTTACCATTAAACATCTTTATAGTAAGTGTTTAATATTTTAATAAATAGTTTTTTCGTAAAATCTAAAATTTTGTTAATACAAAAAATCTTGAATTAGTTTCACAACCTAGTAGTAATACGTATTCTAATCTAGTGTCTAACCTAAAATACGATATAATTGCGATATTAGTTTGGGAGTTTATCAATTATGCTTAAACGGTTGGATAAATGCCAATTAAATTTGATATAGAAGTTTATTATATTGTGGTTTAGGAAATAGTATATTTTTCAATTATGAGTTACATTTTGGACGGGTAACATACAATTATAATATACAAGCAAATTAGGTATTATTACGATGCTACTGTAGTATATTTCTTGGTGGTACGACAATTTCCAAGCCTGTCTAGCTAACTACCGCTCGCAAATTGCACTACACAGCCAGTGCCTGTAAGTGTAACGTATTTCCCATATTGAACCATATTCATCATTAGGTGATAATAATAATAAAAAAAGTGTGTGTGTACACGCGTACACACTTACGTACACGCGTTAGAAGTTATACTTCTTTGGCGTAACAAGATAAAAATTTTTTCAAAATTTTTATCTTTCGCCTTATTCTACGTTTGTAAAAAAAACGACACTAAAAATAGAAAAAAGGTATTTAATACATTGAAAGTTTTAATACAAAGAAATACAAACAACAAATACAAAGAAACAAAATGTTGAGTATAGCTAACTTCAGGGTGTCGGTTTTTCGTGACGGTGTGCGCGCGCATCGTAAAAATTTACTCTCATCATTTTTCCCTAACGCGCCAAAAGAAGTATAACTTCAAAAAATCGTATCTGTAAATGAGAAAAATTACAGTACCTACAGCTAAACAAAAAAGGTTATTATTTTTATTAATTCCTGAACACGTATATATTAATACTATTATAAACGTAAACCATAAAGTAGTATGTAGATGTTTCCCGTCATATGTATATAATCTGCAAGAAGACATCGAAATATTTTCACTAATAGGTATTTTGGGAAATCCATGACGATGATGATGGATGGGCATCATGGCCGGGTATGCCGTTCGTCTGGTTCGCATGTCACTGGTTAGCGATGTCGCATTCCTGCTACAATCCCATTATATACGGTTACATGAACGCACGCTACAGATGCGGGTTCAAACAGGTAAAGTTTTATTGCTATTTTAGGTATTTAGTCATTATCATCTTCTTACCCTTATCCCACCTAAGTAGAGTCGGCACAACATGTTTTCCGTTTCCGCTCTCCCCTCAGATGTCATCTCAGTGTTCACACCTTTTATACACATATCATTTCTCATACAATCCATCCATACCTGTTTCGGTCTTCC
Organism: Antheraea yamamai; assembly: GCA_036509395.1. Classification (NCBI taxonomy): domain Eukaryota; kingdom Metazoa; phylum Arthropoda; class Insecta; order Lepidoptera; family Saturniidae; genus Antheraea; species Antheraea yamamai. The sequence continues at coordinate 13,955,418 of AP028432.1, forward strand.
TGTACTCCTATTTCAGGTATGTAGTATATCGGGGTGGCATGTGTTGCTAGCTAGCACGAGCCCGTGTCACTCCATTACGGCAGTAGAGGGTACACCGTGGGTTTTAGCCCGTGCGACTCGGACATAACCCGCTCTCCCCCCCCGGAAGGGTGGCGTATTCGATAGGGATTTCCCCACGTTAATAAAAAAAAGTATGTAGTATATAGGTTAAGGTATATCACTTGTCCAGTTCCTATAATACAGGCTTAAGCATTAGTAATAAAACAGCTGGAATAGAAGCAGAACACACGCTTTTAGATCCGTACCTCTTTAATAATGACTACACAGGTCTTGCCAAATTGTTTTACCGCTCTAAAGATAGCTGCGCGGAACACAAATGTAGGTATAAATGCTTATTATATTATACTAACTTGTGCCCGCGACTTCGTCCGCGTGGAATAGTTATTTTGGGGTAATGCTACCTCTCTTAAGAGAACAAATAATCCCGATTTTGAAACATTCTTGATTGGCGCTCCGCTCTTATTGGTCTTAGCGTGATGATACATAGCCTATAACCTTCCTCGATAAATTAGCTATATAACATTGAAATAATTTTTCAAATTGGACCAGTAGTTCGTGAGATTACACCCAACAACGTCACAAACTTTTTACCTCTTTATAATATTAGTATTTACAACCTCAAGACAACTTAGGGATGAATAAATTCCAAGCTTAGACTTCTGTTTTAATTTTGTTTTGTATTAAACTCTTGACTATATTACGTGAAAATCATAACTTATGGCTATATTCAGAACGGCCATAAATATTGACGAGGGCTGTAGGTGCATATGTCTCAGTAACAAAGAATAGTCCTTGTTACTTCATATTCTTACTTATTTCAGTTACAAAAATACCAAAATCAATTTGCATTCTGAACGTAACCATGTGTTAAATTTAAGCCAAGTTAAATTAATATACGGTTTGATAGATAGCCTCTTCGCTGACACTTCAAAGATTTCGTGACAGAAACTAATAATTTTCAAGAGTATTCGTAGAAACTATTCTACTTTCACGTCACGTTTCGTTTAATATAAAAAGCTTTTTACTTGATGAAAGTCATTGAATACATTTAATGTATACTACCAAGGCTTTGTTGGTGTAGTTATTTATAGCTATGTACGATAGTTAAATATAGAATTTAAAGTGATTATTGAATTAATTCTGAATCATTACATATTATAAAAAAAGTTCTCTGCCACGTCTGTCTGCCTGTTCGCGATAAACTCAAAAACTACTGAATGGGCTTACATGCGGTTTTAAAATGTAGATAAAGTGATTCATGAGGAAGGTATAGATATATAATTTGTCGTTCTTTTATTATCAAGGCGGAATATCATCCGCCGGATCCACTAGTCATTACATAGTATAAAACAAAGTCCCCTACCGCGTCTGTCTGTCTGTCTGTTCGCGATAAGCTCAAAAACTACCGAACAGATTTTCATACGGTTTTCACCGATGGATAGAGTGATTGATGAGGAACCTTGTAGTATATAATTTGTCAAGGATTTTTTCATAATAAGGGCGGGACAACGTCTGCCGGGCCCGCTAGTATATTATATAACAGACGTTATTAATGGCTTGACTAAATACATACACTATGAAATATCCATTGTGTTTTAAGGATCCTACATGTATGGAATTATTTAAATAATAATTGATTATTTTGACAGGCGTTGGATAGTTTGATCTGTTCCAAAATCAAAGATCCTATGCGGCCTTATCAACATGCGAGTGTTTGCGATGGTCTACCTCTTTCTGGTAAGTTTTTTTATTCAATTTGTTTATCATCTGTTAATAAATCAGTAACTACTGGTTGTACAATTATTTGAAATTTTATTATAGACTAGCGGGCCCGGCAGACGTTGTCCCGCTCTGATTAAAAGTAAATCCTTAACAAATTATATATCAAAACGTTCCTCATGAATCCCTTTATCCGCTGGTGAAAACCACTTGAAAATCCGTTCAGTAGTTTTTGAGTTTATCGCGAACAGACAGACAGACAGACGCGGTAGGGGACTTTATTTTATACTATGTAATATCTGTTGTAAAGGTTACCGATCTCGAACATTAGATGAAATTTATTTTTATATGTCCGTATTTCTCTAAATTTAAATCTTAAAAAGATTATACGGATTCTAGTGTTTTTTAATCAAAAATAAGTATATGCCATTCCTTAATTGATATGTTACAGAAATATCAGTAGCACTTAGAATTCATAATTTAAAAAAGACCTTGTCGATTAATTAGGCATTAAACAGAAAATCAATGTTCCAGCGACAATATCCATTTATTAAAAGCCAGTTTTTACCTACGGCTTTGCTCGTATTAATTTAAGTTATACCTCGGCAACAACATTTTTTCTGGATGAACTCGTATGCAATATTTCATAGGTATTGGCGTGCTTTGAAAGCGTATTAATCAAACTCACTTTTGCATTTAAAATATTAGTAAGTATTATATGTAAAATAGTAAATTTTAGATATATATAAAAAATAGCAAATTATCAGTGATATTTCAACGCGTAAGTATTAAAGTTATACTATCAGCAGCGTACGATATTTGCACGCGCGTACGCGCTGCAATAGATAGAAACAGAGAAATTGAAAATTACATGGAGACAATATTCCTTTGGTGACGATTTTTACCGGTCAACTTCTTGTACAAGACCTCTTAAGGAACGTTCGGAAACTTGACAACGTTAAATTTGTGTTTAAGTATTAATTTAGTTCAATATTATTTTGTATATAAGGAGTATATATATTTCACAATTAATAGGTTATAAAAGTATGTATATGTCTTCAGATGTTATAAAAATATTTTCCATCATTTTTATTGAAATTTAGTATCTATACAGGGGTATATCTATAGTTGAGAATCTATAGTGAGTATAATATATTGTTAAGAATCAATACCAACTAACCAAAGTTTTACGTTTTTCATTTATTAAAAGCTCTAAAAGTAAAGTAAAGTTAAAAGTTCTAAAAATTTCGTAAGTTATATACCTTGTGGAAATGCCAAAACTAGTATATTTTCTGCCAATCTTTTATTTCTCTTCTCCTGTAATATTTTGTAAATTAAAGATATCTCCTTGCAAAATGATAGGCAAAAGGTAAATAATGCGTTCAGTCATAAAATTAGGAGTCAAAATAAAATTACGAAACTAAGTTCTAATGTTTAGAGCTTAGTTCTTTAGTTCGTTCTTAGAACTCCTCAAAACCGAATAGGAAATGTATACTAAATAAGATATCAGTAGGTTTATGACAAACCAAGACAAGGAAGGTTATCGAACTGTGGTCTTAGACGTTTTGGTGCGTTTTGCTTGTGCTTTTGTCGAGATGGAGGTTATCGTTTCGGTGTTTGATACGTGTGTGATTATTTCATAACGGATTTTTTATATCTCCTCACTCTCTGTAATATAACTAAATCGTCTCATCTAATATACTGATTTTTATATAAGCTGTAAAGTTTGTGATTGTGTATAAGGATGTTGTATATTTTGATCTTAAATAATTGTCAGTTAATTTCAGTAGATTAGAGCAGTGTTTTTAAAGTGTGGGTCGCGAGTCTTTAGCGGAGTTGCAAAAGGATGGGAAAGTTACTGCAGTAAAAAAACAATAAAGTTTGAAAAGATTTATTAAGATAAATGTTAACTAGAGGACGTAATCATTAGTATTAAATATACAAAAAAAAACTTAGGTGAACTCGTATGTATTTATCCGAAACTTAATTATGAAAATGAATAAATATGTTAAATTGAATATTGGTCACAAAATAAAATACATGAAAGAAAAGCAACGGGTAGGGGGTCGCGAAATATTTCTTCGTACTAAAGGGGCCGTGTAAAGAAAAAGTTTGAAAAACACTGGATTAGAGCAACTGACGAGCAAGTTATATTGAAATCACAAAACTTAACAGACTACACATCTGTACTCTAACCTCATCACTCATTTCGAATATAATACCTGTCTTTTTTAGATAAAATGATTGTAATTATCGTATGTATTTATATAGAGCTCGAGTTTGGAAATCTCAGTGTTGCTGAGATAAGCTTGTGATAAATAGACGTATATATGTTTATACAAAAAAGTGTATATAGAAAATTTATTTCAACTTGCTACAAGTGCCTTATGCAAATAACACAATATAACTTTATGAATGTTGTTGAATTAAATGTAAACATCTAATACTCTTTGGTGGTTTATATTGGTTGTAAGATCTTTTTATTAAGTTCATTTAACTGTTATTACTAGAAATATTAATGAAAAATTGTTGGGGTTTTAAAGATATCACAGAATATCTAGTTAAACATTAAAATACGCAAATTATACTTCATTGGCGTGAACATAAATTTTAGCAAAAATCTTCTTACAAATTTTAACAATTTTGAACCGAATCAAGTAAAAATACGAACGACAAAATTAAATACTATAAGTAAGTTATAGATAACATATACAAGTTATATAAAATAAGTATTCTATACTTATGATATTTTAAAGATAAACTGTTCATCAGCTAACGTTTATGGTATGTTAAATCGACGCACGCAACTTTCGTACGTTTTGTACGTGCGTTTCGAGGCAAAAATTCACACACCATTTCTCATTGCGAGCCAAATGAGGGATAACTTCAACAATAATTATTTTATGTAATTGTATGTTTGATTAAATTTATCATTAATTTATTCCTGTTTTAGTACAATTATTACCTGACTCGTAATTAAATATAGTTTATGTACCGTTATACTTGATCTTCATGTGCTTTTCAGAAATCGTATGTGAGAACGGCGCTGATATGTCTCGACAAGCAGATTCTAAATGTATTTGCCCTAAAACTCGGATAATGAGTTTAACAAATGGCGCCCGATGCTCTACGTGTAATGCTCTCAAACGGATCAAGCCGACTGGACCTACTTCATCAGGTGTACCAGTACAAGCGATGACTATGCGTTCACATTTCTTTTAATATCGGAGCTACTAACGTTTTAATTTATTTTGAAGTCGTTAGTAAGATTGCATTTGAGTTTTCTTCAGTTACACGCAGTATTTTGGTTTTTGACTACTTGTTGTAAAGTGGTTGTTCTAAATCAGAATTATTCTTGGCCGTGCATATAAAAACTTGCCCTGTATTTTATAGGAATCTGATGATTAATAATTGGTATAAGTAACAAATAAGGAAACGTGTTTTTACATTTATTTATTTCTAACAAGGATTATTATTGTTTTAAGTGTACGCACATTTAAAATAACGTAGAATACTATTAAATTAATGTTAATAACCATGATATTAACTAAATTATAAAAGTAGCTATATGCAATTCGAATTTAACATGATTTAGGTGAAATTTTCGAAGCGAACAAAGTGCAGTCTGAAAATCTAATTTTAAGCAATTTCGACGGGCAGCTGGGACCTTTGTGAGCAATAACGCGGTTAATGTAGCGTTTCAAGTGTTGCAACGTCTATTTCATATAGCAATTCCAAAAACTTCCATAGAGACATTTTTGCGTACATCGAATACTTTCCAAAATTATATAAATGTCTTGCAAGCTGTGTGACATTCTACAACGCCATGTCGTTGAAATCAAGACTCTTTCCAAATAAACGATGCTCATGAACTGAATAACAAGTTTCGATGTCAATTTGCATAATTCGCAAACTGGCAAATATTATTGAGAATAAATCATTCATCAGATATTCGGAAACGATAATTAAAATTACTTTTGGATTAAAGCTATTTATGAACACATTATACATATAATATAACATATAATAAAATATTTGTCATACATGCATATATTAAGTTTCCATTAAATCTTATGAGTATACAATAAAAATCCAAAAAATAGAACATTGAACAATATACTTAAAGTTTGTTTCTGCCAGTTCTGTTTATGTTTGCGGAAACTTATTAAATTCTTATCATCATAAAATCATAATATCCGCTGAAATCGTTTCTGTAATAAGGCTACAAGTATCGATACTGATTTAAGTAATTGGTTTAGTGTCGTATAATAACGCAATACGATAATGTTGCTTAATGGTACATATCTGTATAAGTAAATAGAAATGCCAACAAGTATAGGTAAACTTTGGCTAATTACTTGTTTTATTTTTGTCTGTACAAGTGTTATATGAAAGAATTATAAGAAAGAATATTATAAATTATAATAATTATAAGTTATAAGAAAGAAAAAAAATATTACATGGTCGCATTATAAAAGAAAGATTTGTGCTTATTTTCATCGTCAGTACATCTGTAACAAGTGGAATGAGGGAGGGAGGTACTAATTTATTATAAGATAGAGATAGATAATTAATAACACACGCGATCCGGTTGAGTGAACTAAGCACTCGCCAAAAAAAGCTCTGTGTAGTTATGAAAGCCCGTTAGGCCAACAGTACTTAAAAAACCACATAAGAAAATCAAAAGCCTACTTAATATGCATTCCGCACTGTTGTGGAATTACAGATGTATTTCTCTATTATCAACTGAAATGTGGTTATCAATATGGGTTTCAAATATCGATGAAATCGATGTAATCATATTTACAAACATATGTAGGTTTTTCGCTTAAAATACGCGGATATCTTAAACAGATATTAGGTGTACTAAAAAGTCACTTAAGTTTTGCACCTATGTTTTTATCCTATTTAACCTATAAAATATGTATAACTTATCCTTTAAAGCTGTTAAGATATTAATTAGAAATGTTTGGCAAAAACGAACCCTATGAGTTGCAGTAAAAAAAATCATGGAATGCGAAAACCTCTTAAATTTTTCGTAGAAATATGAAACGCACAATTATTTTCTTACATGTGAATATTCCCTTACATATAGTATGAACTTCAAAGCGTTGGGAATTTGTCAATATATCTATTATGAGGATCTCTAAATCATTTCTAGAATGATCCCGTTGCTTCAGAATGCCTTCAATTGACTACTGTACAAAAGATTCTTGCTGACATAGAAATGTCGTATTATCTACATTGATTTCACTCTCTTGGGAATGTCTCTAAATTCCTTATAACACAAAGGTAATAAGTATATAACTGAATATGTCTGTATTTTAAGCTCCTCGTAACCATAAATATTTCTCGATTTTACAAGTGTATAGTATTTATTAAGTAAATATGTGCATGTGACATCGATTGTAAGCACTATTGTTTTTAGTGTAAGTATGCCTAAAAGATAAAAAAAAATGCGTACATACAATATGTATATAAAAACAACATGTTATAGGTATATCTGTGATTTTTAATTATATGCATTGAATGAACATTTTTTTCCCGTGATACCTAAAATTATATTATTTAAAAGGAACAGTCTTTGTAATTAAGAACCCTCGTGCTAATTGCCATTATGTCTAAGTGCCTTTTATGCTCGTTGCTAAGCCTAATGGACCTATCCAGCCGCTTCACAGGTAAAGTATTATTCAGATAGAAAAAACATAAAAAATATGATTACATTTTCAGGTCTCTTTTCTACTGAGAGTTAAATATGTATCTCTGAAACGAGTAGCGTGTAAAAAATATATCTAGTGTCGTAGCATATATAAAGTAGTATGTATCCTTCCTTCAATAATAACGAAATAGCGACAGCGGATTTTTTTTCAATTGTTCCCTCTAATGTAGAGAATAAAGCTCTTAGGTAGATTTTAATTGGAACAACTAGTTTAAAATATTTATAGTTACTGATGATAAATAGCTTGTTACGACAGAAATAAGATAACAAATCTTAAAGCTTTTCTAAATTGAAATCAATGATCTGTGATTATTTTCTATTTCTGCTCTTGTACTTTTTAGTATGAAAAGCAATTTTATTTATATACTAACTTCTTCCCGCGACTTCGTCCGCGTGGAATAGTTACTTTGGGCTAACGCTAACACGTAGCGGAAGCTCTCAAAGGAAAAAATCCCGATTTTGAAACTTTCTATATTGTTGCTCCGCTCCTCTTGGTCTTAGCGTGATGATATATAGACTATAGCTTTCCACCATAAATGAAGCTATCTAACAGTGAATTTTTCTATTTTTTTAAATCAGACCAGTAGTTCCTGAGATTAGCCTGTTCAATCAAACAAACAAACCCTTCAGCTTTATAATAGTAGTATAGATTACGACTCTTCTCTCGTACTTAACTCGAGCCGTTCATTCAAATTACAATAACTTTTGATAGAGTTTTAATGAAACAAAGACTAAGTTGCTCTCGAAGATATCCTTTATGATTTTCTTGTTTTTATTGACAACCCAGTACTTTAGCAGTGATGCGTGTTCAAACAAACAGACGGACAGACAATACTAAAAACGATTGAAATGTATTTTATTACTTATTCCTAGCCACCTGCAAGAATTTTTTTCACAAAAATCGAAAAAGTACAGACACTTTACATTTATATTCTTATTACATGTATAGAAGATATAGATTTCACTGTAAATACGAATTCATTCATGACGATTAATTTATTATTTATCACATAGTGGTTTGTTAGAAGATCCCTTATTCATTTCAACACTGAATGTTTGCAAGTAAGTTCAGCTACTTTCGTTTCTCTGTCGTAACATAGCATGAAAAAGACTAAAAAAGAATAAAAGAAAGATCGAAATAAGCCGCTTTTTCGAAGATCTTTATCATTTTGTATGACCCATAAATTAGTTGCTCATTACAAGTATAATGTGATATCGATTACTGTGAGGCTATGGTATCGTTAATGGTTGATCAAGAACCAAATAGTTACCTGTTTTATAGTTATCAGGAACGCGAATTGATTTCATCTCACATATCTTCCTCCCGTGTTTTTCTACCGATTTTCTATATTGATTATTTGTCATTTCTTATTAATATTTATTTAAAGTTCGTATTTTCTTACTATTGTAACTTGACAAATTAATGATTATGGTCGAATTTTAATCACTAGACGATAGCTAGTACGTATAAATCTGCAATAATAGCCGGGCCTTTGATGAAATATACAGACCAACACTGTTTCCAGGCGGACCTTAGTTTGAAAAAGATTTCGTATTATATAAAGAAAAACAGGACGTGTCTTATAGACACAAGGTAGAAGTGAAACGTTTGTATTACAGGGTAACGTTTTAATCAAAAAAGTACAACAAAAAGTCAACGTCACGCGGTGGTACCAGGCGGTCACCCATCCAGGTACTGATCGTATCCAACGTTGCTCAGCTTCGGTGATCGAATGAGAACCGATGTTTTCAACCGTCTACCCGACACAGTGACACCCTTTACAATTTTTCATGACACAAAAAGGTTGCCGATCAAAATTTCGAAGTATTTCCGTAAAAAGTATTACTTCAAAAATAAAATATTATTTTCGTCAATATTTTTGTTCGCTCTAAATATACCCGTAAGTTCAGGTTTGCGCAAAATATAGTTAAGAGATATATACAAAGCAAAGTTAAAATATTTTTATAGGAATCTAAAATTGCCATTCATTTATCCTTGAGTTGTTTCGATATTATACATATAATTTAATGCATAATTATACCTATATTTGTGTTCTGCACAACTATATTTAGAACGGTCAAAAAATTTGGCGAGGACTGTAGTCTACACTAATATTATAAAGAGGTAACGTTTGTGAGTTTGTGACATTGTGACGTTGTAGGCGGTAATCTCAGGAAGTACTAAACCGATTCTGAAAATTCTTTTACCAATAGAATACCACATTATTTGTGAATGTCATAGGCTATATATCATCACGCTAATCACCAATAGGAGCGGAGCAACAATGAAGAATGTTTTAAAATCGAGGTTTTTTTTCCTTTCGAGAGCTTCCGCTGCGTGTTAGCCTAGAATAACTATTGCACCCGTACGAAGTCGTGGGCAGAAGCTATTAATTAATTATATTATTATATTATAAAACGGTAAACTTGTGAGGTTGTAGAGGGTAATATCTGGGGAGTCGGAGAAAAAATGGTCAAACGAAAACGTTTCTTACGAACGTAGCCTTAACGATGAGAGATATATCATTGATGTCCTACAAAAAAGTTGTAGCTTGATAATGCCTATTACCGTCCAACGATGTGGGCACGGGTTAGCTAATATTATATAGTTTCCAAAACCAAAGAAAACGTAAGTCAAAGTTATTGAAATTATGATTTTGCTCTTGTAAAATAATTAATTTTTAATGTTAAGGAAATATTACAAAACACAATAATAAATAATAGAGTAGAACTGATAAGTCAATCTTTTCTTATCATAAGTTATTAAATACATAAATCTTGCAGATGATGCCAAGGTACTGTATGACTTAGTAATTGTATCTTATCAGTGACGTTCTTGATAAGTGAATAATGAACGAACAGGGAATAAGCCTCAACAAAATTACTCAAAGAAAATAAGTTTTAAATGAATAGCTGTTACTCGTCAGCCTCTTCTACTTTGAATTTCATGGCTTGTTAATTAATCATCAAGAGCCAACTTTAATTATATTTGATGAGATAAATAAATAAGTTAAATCCAATATTTTTGATTGTAAGATCAGGCTTCGTGATCTAAGCCTGAGGAAAATAACGATAAGGTCAATTGAAATACCCTGTACTGTGTGGCGTTATCGGCAGTGGCACTATTTTCTTCGCCGATAACTATGTATCGCATTTACACCGATATTTATGGATTGCCTATTTGTCTTTTATGTTCTTATTGTTTCATCTATCTTCTCCATTCTGTTATACACATGTTTTTAGACGTAGTAATATATTAGCACTATACATATCATGAGTGCTTACAAGACTGGGTTTTATATAGAAACTTTTTTGGAAGAAAAAGTTTGAAGTTACTTTTCAACCAAAAAATCACTGTTCCCAAGAGATAAGTCAAATCTACATTAACCGGAGCGAAGCCGTGGGCAATACCCAATCAATACATATAATAATAGGGTAAAGAGACGAACTCTGTACATTAAATATATTTATGAAAAAATGCTCTGGGCCTTTAGAATCAATGGTTGAACACATTAACAGGGTTTTTGGAATTTTTGCTGTCTCTCAGTTTATTTGTACGTGTATCATACAGAAACTACTCAGCCGATTTTGATGAAATTTTGTGTGGTAATAGTTTATATAACACTAGCGGGCCCGGCAGACGTTGTCCCGCCCTGTTTAAAAATAAATCCTTGACCAATTATATACCAAAACGTTCCCCATGAATCACTTTATCCACTGGTAAAAACCGCATAAAAATCCGTTCAGTAGTTTTTGAGTTTATCGCGAACAGACAGACAGACAGACGTGGTAGGGGACTTTGTTTTATACTATGTAATGATATAGCACGTGTTATTATAACATATGTATATATATACGTATGTATAGCATAAACAAAATTCTGTATATATAATGATTTATGTTTATAAATATGTTGTGAACTGAATCGAATTGAAATGGAGTTATTTCGAATTATTTTATTTTTAAGTAAATATAATTAAAAATAATAATTAAAAAAATCACTACAATTTAGAGGTAGCGTTAAATTTATTATTTATTATTGATTTACTGGCCTGAGATGCAATTTAAGAAAAACGCATTCGCAGTTTAAGATTCGCCAGCTAACAGATATTGCCACCATTAGGTTTATTATACTTCGCTTCGTTCTATAGTTTATGCCCGTTTTTTTATCTCATAGAAGGCAAACGAATAGGTGGGTCACGTGATGTTAAGTGATTACCAGATTACCACCGTCCATAGACACTAACATCACTAGGGTAGTCGCAAGTGCGTTATCAGCCTGTATTTGGGGGGACGGGGTGGATGGGAGGTGGGCCTCCGGCGCTCTCACTGATCGAACGAAACGCAACAATGCAAGCACTGTTACTTCACGTCGGTTTTCTGTGATGTCTTAACTTCCTCCCAATACATTATGAAAAATTTAATGGCGTATGCAAAAAATTGGAAAAGCCGGTAAAGGTACCAATAAAACTTAAATTCTAGAAACAGAGAAGTTGATCATTCCAGGTTTCAAACTTAGTAAGACCAGTAATAGTTTTTTAGGTAATAGTGTTAGACTTTAAAGTTCATGTCAAGCGAATTTTTTTCTCTCTAGACATCAAAATCCGCTTGATATGCTCCTTGGAAGTACTGGTAAGTACCAGTCAGTACCAGTAACAGTAGGTGGTAGAGCTACGCTGAAGCTATTAATGGTTTCAGCATGAAGGGTCAGGCTCGCCCGGCGTAATACCACCCGCTCATAGAAAACCGACGTGAAGTAACAGTGCTTGCATTGTTGCGTTTCGTTTGGTCAGTGAGAGCGCCAGATACTCACCTCCCCTCCCCTTCCCCGTTCCCTTACTCCTCCTCTCCTCAAGACAGGTTGGTAACGCACTTGCGACTCCCCTGGTGTTGTAGGTGTCTATAGACGGTAGTGATCACTTAACATCAGGTGACCCACGTGTCCGTTTGTCTCCTCCTTTTGATATTAAAAAAAAAACATGTTCGTTGAAATGGTAATTTTATTATATTAGAATTATTCTTTGCTTTCTATTATCGGGTGGATCAATATTTGAACGATTATGGTATCTGGAACTAACACCTGTCTTTGTACAGGTATTTTAAAAAGATTCACGATAAAAAATAAACGAGAACTAGTTTTCACCGGTTCTTCTCGATGATTGGGTTGTTTTAAAGTAGAAAATTCTGTATATATGCGTGAACGAAGCTGCGTGTATTAACAAGTAGTTAATAATTCTATCGCCTAATTTTATTATATGAAAAAAGGAAATAATATAATGATTTAGTAATGTCATATTGCGATAGATAATGTCAACGATTTAATATCGGGTGCCGTTACTGATATATGAATGAAATTGACCAAGGTTTCATGGCGTTAATTTATTATTATGGGATTACTATAACCAAGAGTAGTAAACAAACAAGGTACTAATAAATACTTAATCCAATGACTACACATAAAATACTATCATATACGTCAATACACTTTAGTATCACTTTGATAGTTGATATAAGGAAAATGTTCTGTATATTTTACCCTTTTTGTAATTTGTGTAATACCATCGTAACTCAATACGCGAATAAAAATGGCACGAAGTTTGAAGACAAACGATTACGATCGTCTGGAAAAGGCAATGTGGCATTGAACCTAATGTTTCCTATACAGAATCATGTACTGAATTTTCAATTAACTGGTTTTCATGCAAATGTGATTTGTTATATCTATTGAAATAAAATTATATTGGGTCTGACATTGTGTGCGCGTCACTCAAAAACTACTGCACAGATTACGATCAAGTTTTTTCAGTTTTAATTTTTAGGCGCCTGTTCTGTATTGGTTAAAGAAAGTATCTCGATAGCTTCATTAATATAAGGTTATTAATATTTTAAGAAACTACAGTTTTTATAAACACTACATGTTTAGCGATGCGAAGCTTTTCTTGCCGTGAAGAAGTGGGGCAAGCGGTGCTTATGTTCTTTCCTATGTACGTTAAATAAATTGTTAACATAATAAACACCATACACGAAATCACGGGTAATCCCTAGTTTGAATATACCCGTCACTTCGTACGTTATTTTTTACCCTTCAAGATAAAGCCATGTAGAACTGGCCGTGCGAAAAGCGATATTGAACGTGAAACTTATGAAGCGTCTCAACTTTATCTTATCTTAACTCAGCTAAAACTTTACTAAGTACTTACTCGCCGCAGTATTCGAATTCATAATCTAATTACGCTAAACCTAGTTTAATAAGAAATTGAATCATGCATATTTAAGGAATATCCAAAAAAAACGAAACAACAGAGAGTTCTTGACATTTCTACAACAAAGGACCAGGCCAATTACAATCAAACAATATTGATAATTTAAAAAAGTTTAGAAATGCCACTGTTGCATTATTATATAGCCATTTTTATTCCCATTGTAAGGAGTTTAACAGTATTGTGATAACTTGATGATGATATTTGATAGTGATATTGATAGAAAAGTGATATTTTAAAATTATAGACGGATCACCGAAATGAAACAACCGAATCCACCGAGTGCTTAATGTTCACTATTTTATTTTCATTAAAAATATATTATTTATAAAATGATATTGCTTACTAAATAAAACAAATACGATTGCTCGTACAGGCATAATTATTTATTATCTATTACTCTATAAAGTTATGAGTTTTCGATTTTTATTTCTATTATTTACCAATCTTACATACATTTACATTTACTTATATATATTTGTTTACATTTATCTATTAGAACCAAAAAAAATTGTACAATATGAAAAAGGACCGATATCAGCTACATTAGTGGTCCTGTGTCGCAGCCAATTTCGTCAGCCTCCAGAGTAACATATTTCGTTCCACAAATAAAATATAGTATATATATATATATATATATATATAAATTCATGTATATATATGAAGAGTGAACTGAAAATAAAAAAATAAGTGTGATGCAATGCCTCTATACATTATAATAACAAATTGTCACGGACAACATTAATTAATGGAATAAGTGTAGGGGAAGATTGTTAAATATTATAGTTGGATTTATTCCAACGGAATGTAATTTATATATGTCTAGAACATAATCAGGTTAAACTAAAGATATTTATTGTATAATAACCGTGATGATACATCTTAAATTATTATTAAATAACCTATTGAAATAAATAAGTTATATATTAAAATAGTTTAATATACTCTGAATAAATTTGTTTGAACTACATATTTTTTCCCCTTTATCACTTATTGGTTTACAAATTTGTCGTTCACTATCAAGTGAGCAATAATACAGTTTATATTCATTGATTCTTATTTATCGTTCTTATTAGCGCGTTCAACCAAATTTCAGTTCGAGTTTCATATATTTACATATTTTGTTTATTTTTTTAAATACCAAGTATAAAACTAACGATCCTGATATTTCCACTATTTATTTCACAATATAATCGGATAGCAATTTAAAAACTTATTTTAATATGTATTATGCAAAGTGATATAAGTAAACAAAGCTACAGTATATTGCTACTGTTTTATTCATTGCTATCTCTAATAATACACGACGGTTACGTATTATGAGAATGTTTTTAAAAGTTAAAACGTAAACAGTAACGTATATCTGTGATATAAACGGTAAACACATCAAACGGAACTTCCACAAACAATTTATGAAACATCACTCGGCGGAGGTTATGAGCAAATAAAATTGCCTTTATAGGTGACTCATAGGTACCGGTACATTTGCGTTTTTGAACTCGCAAAAACTTTCCACAGTCGTGACATCAGTTTTGTCTTTTCTATAGCGAGAATTCATTTTAAAAAATGCAACGAGATCGTATAAATTTTTCGTTTATAATGAATATAAAAAAGAAATTTCAAGAAGAGAGAAGCTTGCAAACTCGTTTACATTGTAATTCTATACGCCGGAAATTAAATAGTGCTTTTAATATATATATTTTTTTAATAAACCAGTTACGTTAAAGACCAGCCTTATAAAATTATTGTATATAAGACTGTACCTACGTACCAATGGTGTTTTAATTTTGCATACACTAAAACCTTCTTATAAGTAATATATACTAGATAATAATAGATATTATAATAATATATAATACTAGTGAAACCGGCGCACGTTGTCCCGCCTTGATAATAAAAAAAACCTTGACAAATGATATACTTCCTCATAAATGACTCTATGACATAATGACTCACAATGATCTACTGGTGAAAACCGTAAGAAAATGCGTTCAGTAGTTTTTGAGTTTATCGCAAACAGACAGACAGACGTGGCAGCGGACTTTGATTTATAATATGTACTTATATGTGTATTTATATATGATACTAATAATTCAATAATAGATTTAGAAAAAAACCTTCGTCTACTTTCGTTTCGTAAGTTAATCGAATAAAAAATATGGTTTGTTAATTCCTAACAGAGAGGAAATGTTAAAATATTGTATAAAAACACATTCCTTTAGGTTCGATATAAAATCGCTTGTACAACATACATTTTTACACACGAAAAATTATTGCAATGGATTATTAAATACGTTTCTTAAAACAGGACATATTTTATTATTTTAATTCTATAAGAACTCCTTGAAACGGATACTGTAAAAGCAATATTGTTAACGGGGCTTTACAAACATATCAAAGACACATTTGCTTGGTGATCTTTTTTATCTCAAACAATTTGACCTTGTTATGTGAAAGTATGATTGTTAAACTATTTAAAAATAAATTAGATGTAGTGATATAAAAAAACTATATGATATATTTAACTTTTAAATTTATTTTATAATGTTTAAGAAGCTTCATTTTCTATGTCCATTGTTACAACAATACGTATAGTCAGCCGGTTGGTCAGGGAAACCAATAACACTCTGTAGGCACTGTCACTATTTATTTGGGCAGTGATTCGCCTTACAATAACTTCCAAGTAGGAGTGCGTGCAGATCAACGACATCTTGCTCTTTACATGCCGAAATCCAACCAA
Organism: Antheraea yamamai; assembly: GCA_036509395.1. Classification (NCBI taxonomy): domain Eukaryota; kingdom Metazoa; phylum Arthropoda; class Insecta; order Lepidoptera; family Saturniidae; genus Antheraea; species Antheraea yamamai. The sequence goes on from AP028432.1 coordinate 13,971,916, forward strand.
TGACGTCTCACACCAGCGTGAATAATGAACAGCCGATAACTTCAACCAATAGCGTTTGAGGTCATTAGTAACACCCGTGATATAGTCAATAGCGCGGTATCGCAGGTCAATAGTGGCTCCCCGATATATCTCTAATATGTGACTAGTAATGTTTCGGTGCGTTGTAGTCTTGCCTCTCGGGTGTGTCGTAGCGGTACCGGACGTAGTCATGTACGCCACGTTTTTTTTCTTATGCCATCACGTTCTATTAAATCTTATTTCCAATTGTAGTAACAATAAGAATCGTAAATTCTGTTATTAAACAACAAAATCAAGGATATACAACTATAAAAGTATTTTTGTTAAATTTGTCGTCAATTTAATTTGACGTGACCACATTGAAAGGACATTTTAATATTTTGTAATATTTCCACCCTCTTTATTCTACAAATTATAAATTGGTGTGCTACGGAAGATCAACATCAGCAATTATATTATATTGATTCTTTTCATGATACATCAACAATAACTAGTAATATTTGTCACAGATATATATTTAAAAAAGAAAAAATATTTGGTCCATCATTACGTCATTGTCACAATAAATATCAATTACAAAGGAGGGACACTGGCTTTTTATTGTCACATAAAAGTTCTTTGTTCAGCTTTAAACGACCAATAAAACGTAAGGAAAAATAATTAAATGGGATCTGTTAACAGAGTACCTTGAATATATAATTTATCCATATAATTCATTTATATTTAGGGCTGCTGTCATTTTTGTTATTACTTTTTCTCTGTGAGGATAAAATTCAATGATTTATTTAAAAATACATGTCAAGATATCATAGTGTAATTAGTAGAATCAGATTTTTTTTTTTATTTAATCACTTCATTTTTTACTATTTGTGTGTGTCGTGACAAAATAATATTAGCAGAAAATTCATAGGTCTCATCTCATTACACATAATTGCACTATTACAATATAGTACAATCAGCGAGTTCTAACGGGACATAATTATATCACACTGGTTCGCGACTGTCGTACATATTTATAACGCGTTTAATTGTTCTGCTCTTGTTTCACTTACTAATACTTTGCTCTTTCTCATTTAACATTTACAGAAACACAACACTGAGTATAGTTACGACGAATTAATTGGGCGTGGCCAGCCCAAATGTCTGACCGAGGATGCCCAGTATATAGTCGTCAGTCGCCTTTTAAGGCATCAAGATACATCAACCGATACTTCCAACCAATGGCGTCTCACACCGGGGTAAATAATGAATAGCCGATAACTTCAACCAATAGCATTTGAGGTCATTAGTAATACCTCCGATATAGTCAATAGCGCGGTATCGCAGGTCAATAGTAGCTCCCCCGATATATAGAATGTTAGAATATGTTAAAAGTAATAATACAGAAAACAAAAAAAAACGTGTGGATTTATGAAACCACGGTAAAAATGAAACTTTTTTTCACACTATAGACATTTAACTAATAATAGTCTATACACTACACGGTCAGCTGCTGCGAACTATAGGCGCCGCCATATTGGCCCTGGCTGCTCTGACGAGCGCCTTTCACTTTATCCCTACTCCGCGGCCGACCATCACGCGACATGCAACACACAGACGAAAAAGTTTGAGACGATGTAATAAAAGTTTCACTTTAAAAACAGCAAACCAAAAGCCGAGGCCAAATTATTACAATTGAAATATGGTTTATTCCCTTCACTTGAAATACAAGTTCATCATTTTGTATCATTAATCGTAATCAAAAAGTAGTATTATTTTTTTAATAATTGTGTTTCCTCCTAGAACCTTATTAAGCTTATTAAAGGTGTCTTGCTAACTTTATTCTTTAATCAATGCAAAATATAAATAAAACTCGAGGTATTATAAAGTATATTGTATAATTATAATAATCTAATCTTCGAGAAACAAATCCAATTAATAACAGAAATGGAACAACATTTCCAAATACAAAATATTTACAAACAGTGTGATTTACATTAACGTACTTTGCGCAAATAATAGCGTTGATATTATTCAAATCAAAGCCTTTCCAGTAATTTAAATGTATTCATAAAAGGATGTTGGAAAATGATGGATTTCTACAGCTTTATTACAGAATGAGGGAACTTATTCAATATTTGAAACATTTCAAGTAAAGTTGTGGCATTGTTATTCATTTAAAGAGTGAATAGTATATGATGCTACGAGAGATAAAATTTATTATAAGCAGGTAATTTATTTTACACCATTATTAACGAAACTAAATTATTTATTTTTATAAGGATTAATAATATATTGATTACAATAGCGTCGCAAATAGCTCGTTATTTTTTGATATATTTTATCGATAACTATAACTATGAGCTATCCTTAGGAAATAGCCCATATACCATCTTAGATTTTTCTTTAGACATTTGGAAGATATAGAATTCTGTACTATATTATCTCATCGAAAATCAGCGCTGCCGTACTAAAGTATTGCACTTTTTTGCTGAATGGGTTCGTCAATTGTTGGACTTTTATTTTTCATTTACAAATTTTTTTTCTATCTAACTAGTTTGTGTAATTTTATTTAATTGTATGGTTGTTCCAACAATAAAGATTTCTTTCCTTCTTTCTTATTATTTTGATATTCCTATTTAATAAGGTTTACCCAGCGCTACCAATGTAAAGCACTCGAAAATTCCTTATTTCAACTTCATTAGATTACACTTTTCTCCATTTTCCTTAATCTTCCAGAAGAAATTCACAAAATGAGTACACAATAGTTTAAAAGAACTTAAGGGAAATACAGACAGATGTAGAAAAATGTTAGTAGATATTTTGATTTATACTTTTTTTTTAACTTACAGGCAAGTAGTTATACATAATATTGCTTCATGGTTAATTAAATTAAGTTAAAAATGGCCACATTAACTCTAGAAAAAGAACACACTCTCGATTGGTCTAGTGTAACAAGCTAGAAGGTTTGAGCGATAAAATTTCATCTTATTTATAACTTACCACATGTCCCCTTGTAAATCCTTTGTTTATTTGTAACAAGGAGTTCGCATAATCAAATGGAAACCATATAATGTATAAAAAAAATGTGTGTGTACACACACGCGTTGGAAGGTATACTTCTTTGGCGTAACAAGATAAAAATCTTTTCAAAAATTTTATCTTTCGCCTTATTCTACGTTTGTAGAAAAAACGACACTAACAATAGAAAAAAGGTATTTAATACGTTTAAAGTTAATACAAACAAATACAAACAACAAATATAAAGAAACAAAATGTCGACTATAGCTAACTTCAGGGTGTCGGTTTTTCGTGATGGTGTGCGCGCGCATCGTAAAAATTTACTCTCGTCATTTTTCCCTAACGCGCCAAAAGAAGTATAACTTCAGAAACTTTATAAATAATATCTAAAATATAATTTTGCAATATACATGGGCGGAGCCGCAAGTTCGTCCAGCTTTACATATTATGGTAGTTCATATAAATTATGTGAATATATTCTTGAAAGTCTAACGTTTAATTTCATGAATATATCAGTATCATGTTACCCCCAAATAGTCGTTAAACAGTTAAATCTGTAACGTAAAAGATATATATGTACATTGAAAAGTTACGAAATATATTATTGGTTTATAAAGGCGTTACTTGCCATGGTAAACAGTCTATGTGATATTTGTTCGCTATTTCCACCTGACACTGAAATAACAATTTTCGTGCAAATATACGTGAGAATAACCAATCAGTACCATACGGAAGTAGTAAAGTGATATCGAATAAACTGAATATATCTTTCTTAATCGATTTGAATATTTAAATTATCTATTGAAATTTAAAGGGTTGAGTATACGAAAGCGATTGAAATTTATTCAGTAGTTTTTGAGTGTTGCGCACATAATGACAGATCTCTATCATTTTATTTGCATATAGAATATTATATAATCAGGATAACAGTGACAAAACAATCATTTTGTTGCTATATAATACATTTTTGAGAGTGATATCATATATATTAATACGTGAAGCCAAAATTTTGTACCCCCTTTTTAAGTGATTTACGTGAACGGATGAACGTGAAATTTGGCATAGTTAAAGTTTATATGAAGAAGAAGTGCAGAAAGCTATTTATTTTATGTAAAATGCATTAGAAGTACATTAAATTAATTAAAATATACATTACTTACACTACTGCTTGAATTTTACACAACATATACACACATTAAATGAAAAAGATGTTTCAAACATCCTTCATCCTTCATACGTTCCAATTACCTTTTAAATATTTTTAACATGACTGACGTTGCATGCCTTACAATATGCTCTTTGAAATCAACTGGTCAAATTGTAGGTTAATTTTAGAATAATATAATATGTAAATTCATAACATACATTAATATTTATTGATACATCTTTATTCTATATTTTTCTTTATCTTTAGTAAATTTATGGAACTACTGAAATAATTATTATTCTCTTTGGTTTTATTGAATGTCAAAAATTTTAGGTGACAGACTGCTTTCACTTCATGTCACTTTGCTTCATGTTGCCATAAGAGTAAAGCAATATTTCCAAAGTCAATGTCAATATTTTAATGTTTAGTATTTCTTTATGGTGTACTCAAATGATTATTCAATAAAAAATGAGCTAAAAATACTTTGTAAAATCAAAATGAGAAAATTTGTTTGGTCATGAAAGTAATCCATGACTTACAACTCCGCGGTTACAATGATGCAGTTCAACTTGATGTAGCAATTATATTTAGCACAGTTGATGATGAATTATGAACAAAAATGAATTCATTTTCAAAAGTTAATAGTAGCATTAAAAACATCTTTGTATTGGATTCATCATTTGATTCTATTGTGTATCCATTACTTTTCCAAATGATCATACTGGGCATATCACTATTCCTCATAATGTACAGGCTATATTTAATTCAACATCACCCAGAAATACCACGCACTCATGGTGTCGTGTAAAATTAATTGAAAATTGTGTGATGAGTTGCGATAAATTTCCTTATTTTCGTAAAGTTATTTGTTTCAAATTTATAATTAATTTCAATTTTCATTTAGACATCGATTTTTTTAAATGTTTATATAATTTTAAAAAAAGTGGCAAATAACTGGGTAGGCATGATGAAAGCCTTTGATTATAGAGGTTATAATACCCTTTGATGAAAGAACTCTAATAAAGTTCAAACTTTAAAAATTCAATGAACTATGGTCGAATGTCGACCACTGAGCGCCCACTAGTACTATTTAGTTGCGCATTAGAAAATGTCCTACTGTAGTGCTATAGTTATAGAAAGTTTTGTTCTCCAAGAATTTAGGCTGATTCGTCGTCTCAGAAGTTCGAAGTATTCAGACTTAAAATATTTTCATTTTTTGTTTAAGTGCTCTCATCTTCGAAATTAGCAGTCAGATATCATGTAGTCTTTTTGGATTTTGTTGTTTATTTGTTGAGAAAAATTATACACTATCTAACAAAACGCGACTTTTAGGAGTGAAGCTATTATCATTAAAAGTAGGACGCGAAATACCAAATATACGAATACTCCAAGCGACAACGAACTAATCGAGCGGAAGTGGCAGCTAACGAAACTCAAGCATTACAGAGAAGGGACAAAATGTGAACGCCTATGTCAGTGAAGTACCATGCTGCATGATTTAGTTGCGTGGTCGGTGTCCTACGTAACTGTCATGCTTTGTACAGAAGTTGTTAAAGTTCATCTCATTTCGTTGACAGTAATTAGAAATATACGTGAGTCAACCTTCTTTCCAAATAATTTATGATACATCACACTCGAAATTATTACTTGATCTCTCAATCAAATTATTACATTGAGTAGGTATCTACCATTGTTTCAGCAATGATACTAAATATAAAATAAACTGATAACAGAAGACTTGATTGATAAGCTATATTCAAGCAACTCTTCCTTTAAGCGCTCCATTCGTTATAATTATTTTTACGTAACAGGTGACAGCCCTTGTTAAACTATACAAGCTACGAGAATATTTTTATGAATTCGCAATCTAGCCTTATCTTGTTATTTTTATGAAGTCGTGGAAGGTAGAGTTTCAATTTTCTAAGTCAATTTGAATAAAGAATATTTCATCTCCATTTTTACCGTGAGAAAATAGGTGAACTATATAAGTTAATAAAAAATATTACGTGTATTATTTAGTGTGCACTCGCGGAGGAAGTGAAGCTTCTTTGGCTTTATGTATTAAATTATATACACATGAGAGTGCTCATAAACTATATTCTATAAGAAGTACCGTGGCATAAATAATTAACTATAATAATTACTCATTTTGGTATACTATTAGACCCAGACACACTTATACTTACACACAAATACATACCTATCTTACGTTTAACGAGTAACGCGTAACGACAAATTTCCCTTACCGTGCCATAAGAAACTTCGCTACAATAATATCTAATTATATACTAAATAGGTAATGGTGTATGTTACGTCAACTCGGATAACAATATCCTTGTGACGATTTATATAATATTTGTTAGGGTTCCGTATTTCATAATGACAAAGAGGAAAACTTATGGGTTCACTTTATTTTCCGTCCATCTATTTGTTCTATTCTTTTACTCCAAAATGCCTTGGGGCTCGAGTTGAAATGTAATATTGTAGTAGATATCTATATATTCATACTGCTATAAAAAGAGATCAAACTTTTTAAATTAATGCAATACTAATTAATATTATAAATGCCAAAGAGGTTTTGTTTGTTTGTTACGCTTTCAAGCCGTAACTGTTCTATGGATCAACATTAAATTTTGTATACCCGATGTTAGGGTTACAAAGAAGGATATAAGGTGACTTCTATTCAGAAAAAAAAACTGTTCTCGATTGATAGATGAAAGCAACATTACCACGAGCGAATCTGCGAGCAAAAGCTAGTAAATAATAGCAATAGTTCCGCACACTGATTAATTATCAAAACTATAAAGGTACTTCTCGGGTATTTGCAGTATTTTAAAAGGTCAAATATCTTGGAGTTACATTAGACAGACGTCTCACTTCCAGTCACATGTCGATAGAGTGCGAAACCGCTATGGTCTTGGGTCGCCTGCATCCGTTACTTTGTCATAGGAGTAAGATGTCCCTCACAAACACAAGCTCACATTGTATAAGCCATGCATCCACCCCATTCTGACATATAGTTGTCCCGTTTTCGCGCACATGCCAGAGCCGATGCTTTAGTTGCAGATTCTTCAAAACCGCTTCTTACGTAAAGTGACTGGTGCCCCATGGCACGTCCGGAGAACCGATCTCCACAATGACCTGGAGATGTCGTCTGTCTGGGCGTACGTAAAATCACTAACCACCACCTACTTTCAAAATGCCGTGAAGCCATTAGTGGTATTCGGCGCAAATTTTGAGACCGTACCGAACGCCCCGTATTACAAAAGATGTCCGCGAAACATTTTTACCGATCCTCCCGATGATATAACGGCAGCGAACGATCAGTACTAGCCTGTCTCTTCAAACAGAGCATGTGCGCGCTCACGCCCGCGTAACCACAGATCACAGCGCCGTGGTCTGGGAGTAAACTTCGCTCCCATACACCAGACTACGCCGTCCTCGACAGCGGCTCAAACCTAGGTCCGTTCCCTCGGCGTGGAGCCCTTGAGTACGCTGCTCGCGCGAATACAGTGACACAAATCTCTCATCACTATAACAACATTACACAAATTATCTCCACATACGTACACGCACACACGCTTAATCATGAAAGTGGAAGGGTTTTTTTCCCTTATAGAACTGAATTAGTTCAAAAAATTTACCCCATACAAAATACATATAAGAGTTAATGAGGTATACATGCTTGGTACACATATATATTTCACTAACTCATATACATATGTACGAGTATATGTAGTTTAGCTTAGGGTTAGCTCAATTATATTCACGTCGCTGCGTTACCTAGGCAATAGCCCAAACCGAGGTGTGCCATGCACCCTTGAGCTAGTTGTCAAAATAAAATTGGTTGAGTGCCTTAAGCGATTGCTTGGCCAATAGCGTAGTCAGTTAAAAAAAACAGAATTTTAAATTTAGGACGAAGGCAGATAGTTTGCCATAAAAGAAGGAATAAATCTAAATACAAAGAATTTCACATCCTGAGTACAGTTAATACGCATGAAAGTAAATGTACTATAAATTGCGAGTGCCGTTTGTTGCGAGGACAAATGAAATTTAAAAATTGTATTAAAGTTATCCAAATTTGTCGCTTATAAATATAAGGTATTCTTATAGTTATATTGGTTATTTGTCAGATTATTTAAATTACTTATGTTAGAAACCGACTTTTGGCCATCGTCCGATATTAAAAGTCGATGTGATCGAAAGTTTTGACACGTTAAGCTTGGAAAAGATATTGCCTACTAAATTCAGATGTTAGAGCGTGCTGACACACTTTCGTGAAAGATTTTTACACTTGGGAACCAGTCAGGTCTGTAACCTTGCCGGATATAATTTGTCTCAATTGCAATCTGATTTCATTATTGCTGAATAAAGTGTAATTAATTTTTATTTAGCTTTAGATAATGAGAAGCAAATGTCTTAAGGTTAATCGAATAGTTGTTTTATGAATAGTATCTTCACCTTCATTAACATTTTTGTTGAGTTTAGAATCCACGTAGTAAGTACTTGATTTTTTGTAGTTTTTTGTTTTTGTTAATTTCAATTGAAGTTATCAAAGTATATTGTAGTAGCGTAGAATGGAGTCTTTAACAGCTAGTTAAAATATAATAATAATAGTAAAGAGTTTTTATGACCTAATCGTCGAAATGCAACCAAGTTTCGATGTGAGGAAAAAAAATTTTTAAGTTTGTTTTTAACACTAAAGCTCGCCAATAGCAACTAAAAAAAGGAATAAAGAAAATAGGTCGACAAAGAGAAGAGTAAGATGTTCTTAACAGTTTTTCTGTTGTAATGTATTTATATATAGATTCTCATATAGTTACTAATTTGAACCATCAATACTGCTGACACGGCTAACGTTGAAAGAAAACATTATATGGAGATCCAAAACTGAGAAATATTCTTGTAGTATCATCGTATGCGAGAAAAATGGAACTGTTGGTTTCTGGAACATTTTGAAAGTTAGTGAAAAACAAAACATCCGAAAATTATTTAAAAATCAATATTCTTGCCTGTAAAGGTGCGATATGCACCAATAAACGCAACGTTTACCGGCAGCCAGGTAGCCCGCACGTAGTCTGGAAGAACATGAAGATATATAAAAAAATTGGGTTATTAAAATTCGCTCTCCAAACCGTTGCTAGCTCTTAGACGAATAGTTACAGGTAAATGACAGTTGATGCGTCGACGCGATGCTCATATCTTTTTCATATTTATATTTTTCTTCAATACAATGGAGTGTGAAAAAGTTTTAATACAAGTTTGAATAGTTATGATAAAGTAAGTGGTAGAGATGATTATTTCATTTTATTTCTATATGCAGTGGGTTAGGTGTGGTGACAGAGAAAAAGAATGAGAGAGAGTGTATATAAAATATACATACATAATTGTTTTATTTCAATAGCAAACCAACTCAAGGATTACCTATTGATGTATTAACTTTTATTAAATTGATTGTCCCAGATAATTCAGTGTTTAATTTATCATTATTTATTTTATAAAAATATTCTTTCGTTTAATTTACAATTTAACTCTATCAACTTCATATTTTATAATATAAATTACTGACTTTATAGTAAACGTCTATAAAAAAGGGAAAGGAACTTCGTTCCAACCGGGGATCCATAGATCCCTCAAGCTTTTTTTTTCATTACCGCAAAATATATGTACGTTAGTTTTTATCTTAATTGAACCCGGTAGATGATGCTACGAACGGGTTCTAGGCTTATTTTAAAAGATATCTCTCATACCATCTGGGTATATGTTTGAGTGAGTCCCTTGATAGTTTGGATTCACAATTGGAAACGGTAGGAGTGGCAACAATCGGGATTTAGGTTTATTAAAATTTTTCGCATTTAAAAATACAATTGAAACCTGTGATAGCCGATTTGGTGCAGACGAAGTTCCACGGGTCATCTAGTATATAATAAACTAAACGTTACTCGAGAATATGCTTTATGATTTTTTGATAAGGTTTTATCGTGAACGCAGTACTTTAGCGGTGACGCGTGTTCAAACAAACAGACGGACATTTATTAAAATGATTCGAGTGTATTTTATCACTTATTCCAAGACACGTGACACAATTTTTTTCACAAAAATAAAAAAAGTACAGATACGTTAGATTTCCATTCTTATTATATGTATAGATAGCTACATATGTATTTCAAAGAAAGATTGCAGACGCGTAGATATGTTGTGTGAGTACCAGGAAGAGGTGTGTTTAACAGATCACTCGGAAAATATTATTACATGTTTCAGTTATTGTCTACGTCTCATAAAACGCGTCAGAAATCACAAAGGTACGGCATCCTTAGTACAACAATATTGGAATTATGTTTGCTTTTGAAACTTGCCTGATTTATGTTGTCTCAGAGCAAGGACGTCTTCAAAGGTACCATTACTCGAGTCAGCTTCATATACATATCTTATTACCCAAGTAATAAATCATAATATTGTATTCATCAATGATGTTTTATTACACTGCAGGTTCATGGAGAAGTGGGAATTATCGGAAGCGATTTGAGATCCCGATATCTCTCTAGTAAGTGATTATTTTTGGTTTTAACCTAATTATGCGTGACCTGTTATGCGTTGTTCTCTTGATTTACGCAGCATGTGTGTTGTTTTGACATCGATATCTACAGGTGTAATCTACTACCAATGTGGTATTTGTTTTAGGACTGTATCGTACTTACCTTCAAGAACTACACGTTGGAGAGTAGTTATGTTAATTTTGCCGGTATTTTTTCATAATGTCAGAAATAATCTCACTTTGCAATCTATCTATACATATACTATTGACCTAGCAAGGTCTTAACAGCTTCACCGGACTACCAATTTTGTCTGTCTGTTTGTACGGGATTCACACAAAAACTACTAACCTAATTTTGATGAAATTTGGTATGGTAATTGTTTATACACTGGTAAAAAATTTAGGACATGTTATATATATATATATATATATATATCATTTCTATATTATCGCATCTTACTTATAAAAAATACAAAAGAGAAAAAACTTACGCAAGAACTACCGGATGGATTTTGACGAAAGTTCGTAAGATTCGCTAACTTACAGATATTACCACTACTAGGTTAGTCTACTTCACTTATTTCCATAGTTCAATCTCATATGGTATTTTGTTTGGGGGACAGCAGCTGAGTTAGATACTATATTTTTACTATAAAAATGGGCAATACGCACAATATATAACATGGGGCCTCGCGAATCATTCACTAAATTTCTTAAATTTTCTCTCTCGTTACATTAGTGATAATTTAATGTATGTCCACAAAAACTTTAAAAAGTTGAATTTAATAAAGAACGTATATAACTTAAGCACTAGAAACAAATTGTTGTGATAAATTAGTCATCTCATGTTGTAGGCTCTGTAAGACTAGTAATAGTTTTGTAGAAAAATAGTGTTAGGATTTACAACAAAGCGGCATAGAAAATTATCAATTTGCCGCAGAATAAGTTGAAGCAGCATGTCAAGCTGGTTTTGATTTATAAAAGCTTATTATAGGCTGGATCTATATGTGAACGAGTTCGATATCTGTAACTAACACCTCTCTGTGTGCATCTGTCAAGAATGAACGTAGCTATAACGTTTTCAAATATATACGATGTACAACTAGATGCCGTAGTGCCACTCTGCATGTCGGAGAACAAAATTGTTCAGAAAGGGTGAGGCCAATTAAATCGCCGTTGCCGACTTTTATAATACACTATACAATCCTATGATTGTATTAATCACTGTGTTTATAATTTACATTTCACGCGGACGTAGTCGCGGGCACAGCTAATATAGCACATATTATTTTATACTTTTATAGCATACTTTTTTTTTTTTTTTTTTTTTTTTACGTGGGGAAATCCCTTATGGATACCCACCCCCTCGGGGGAGAGGATGGGTTATGTCCGACTCGCACGGACTAAAACCCCACGGTGTACGTCTGCCGCTATAGTTGGGGCTTTATAGCATACTTAGCTGACCCGTGCCCACTTCGTTGGGCGGTAATAGGCATTATCAAACTACAACTTTTTTCTAGAACTCGATCATATATCTCTCATCGTTAAGGCAGCTTTCGTAAGAAACGTTTTCGTTCGACCATTTTTTCTCCGACTCCCCAGATATTACCCCCTACAACCTCACAAACTTTATCTCTTTATAATATAATAATAATAATGTAATTAATTAATAGCTTCTGCCTACGACTTTGTACGCGTGGAATAGTTATTTTGGGCTAAGACACAGCGTAAGCTCTAAAAAAGGAAAAAAACCCTGATTTTATAACATTTTTTATTGTTGCTCCGCTCCTATTGGCCTTAGCGTGATAACATATAACCTATGACATTTACAAATAACGTGGCTTTCTATTGGTAAAATAATTTTCAAAATTGGTTTAGTACTTCCTGAGATTACCCCCTACAACTTCACAAACTCACAAACTTTACAAACTCACAAACTTTACCTCTTTATAATATTAGTATATAGATTAATAGCATCTGCCCACAACTTCGTACGCGTGGAATAGTTATTCTCGGCTAACACGCAGCGGAAGCTCTCAAAAGGGAAAAAAACGGAGTTTAAAACATTCTTCACTGTTGCTCCGATCCTATTGATCTTAGCGTGATGATATGTAGCCTATGACACTCATAAATAACCTGGCTTTCTATTGGTAAAAGAATTTTCAAAATCGGTTTAGTACTTCCTGAGATTACCACCTACAACGTCACAACGTCACAAGCTTACAAACTTTACCTCTTTATAATATTACTAGTATAGATAGACAAATAATAAAAAGTTAATTAATGTTACCCACGTGTGATCACGTGATCAGATTCATTACCGAATTGCTTCCGTATTTAAACAAAAGCTTTATTTATCTCAATGTCTACTAACGTTTCCCTATCCCACATTAAGTCTTTTAACAGTGAATTACGGGATCTTGATTCGCCATTATTATTCAAGGGTACAATATAAGGCTATGTACAGATTCCAGACTTTATAAGAATCAAAAGGATTGTCAAGATCTAATATCAGTCACGTATAACTCTTTGAAGTGATATTGATTTTTGTTGAGATATAAACGACAATAAAATAGCTATAAACAATTTAGAATGAAAAAATGTTTTATAAGGTATTTATAAATATGTGCACATTTACGTATAACTGACCGACTAACCGACATATTGACTCACAGTCCAAGCTAGAGGGTTTGACCGTGAAAACTTGCATACGTATTCCTTTTATACTATAGGTGAGTACTAAGGAAAAACTTTTTGGGATTGAATCGTTGAAAATCCGTCATTTTTTTTCAGCCATTTAATTTTTTTATATATAGATATAGAATAAAGATTCGCAAATAATTCCTGCATAGAAAATGCATGCGAAGTTACAGGAGATTACTAGTGTATTTTAAGCAGTTATATTATTTGATAAAGTTGAAGGGATGTATAACAGGTGCGGGAATTCCGTAACTAAGGCGTTGAAATATGAATATTAATAGGTGCATCTACAATTTTATAAGAGTACTAACTGTGACCCGCGGCTCCACACGCGCTTTTTAAAAATGTATTAAAGAAATGTAAAATTGTGAGTGGGTGTGTACATTACAGAAATGCTTTTTCAAAAACATTTGTAACTACGACATACACGCCATCTACTGTAACATGTAACGTGTACATTAGATATATGAATACTAACTAATAGTATATCGAATGGGATGGGAATTATCATCAGCAACATACCTGGAACTTCAACCTACTATATACCACACTCAGTGCTCACTAACACTATATAAGAAAGTAATGAAAATTTTAAGCTATACATTATCGAATAATATATCTTAAATCTTTTATTATATAGATATAATATGCCCATATTGTCGATATACTTAAGTTATTCTTATACGTTGCTATAATCAAAGAAAGAAAGAAAGAAAGAAATATTTTATTCATAATGCATTGTTTACAAATATACAGCGGATAAAAAAGAATGCACATCGCAGCATTACGAAATGGAATCCAGCTCAGCATATGCTAAAGCGTTATAAGAAACACTTAGCGCTGATTTTCAGCTGGCACCAAATGCAAGTCACGGAGCGATATCAATTAAAATTATGAAATATAGTATATATAGGGAAAACAAGTACCTAACGTAAAAAAATAATATTGTACATATTGTATACAAGGGAAATAAATAAAATTAGTAGGATACATAAAAACAACATATAAGAGAAGCAATTGCAGGCGTTATTCAAATATATATCCAACAAAAATTAGATGCAAAACCTTTAATTTACAAACATTGTGATACTAATAAAAACTTTTTAAAATGAATTTTAAATGTAAGTACCGCGTTGAGATTGCGCATTGGAGGGGGCAATCACTGAGTTATGTAGAAGCAAACGCGGTAAATAAAACAATATGGCCGCCAAATTTACCAAAAAGATGATATAATTCATATTACATACAAATATATGACTTTCAAGTATGTATATTTATTCTTGGAGTCCAGTAAAACACACGTCTCACGCGGTTGTAACATATTTTTGATCAATTTCACATGGACGAATACACAGGTAGCAGTGCATCACTAGATTAACATACATAAAAAAATTCATACACCCGAACCTCCTCCTCCTTTTTCGAAGTCGGTTAAAAACAAAGTCCTCTGGTCGGTCTGTTTATTTGTTCGCGATAAAGTCAAAAACTACAAATCGTATTTTCATGCCGTTTTCACCAGTAGATAGAATGATTCACTGGGAAGGTTTAGGTATAATTTGTCAAGGTTTTCTTTTTATTATCGGGGCGGGACAACGTCTTCCTAGCCCGCTAGTTATCTGCCCGTAAAAGTTCCGTGAAAGTCGGTCCAACCGATTAGGAGATAGTAGGATATTGCGAACGAAGTCTTGAGTAACAAAATAAAATAGTCGAAGTTACTTCTAATAAGGTGAGTTATCTGCTAGTGAAAGTCCCGTGAAAATCAGTTCAAGCATTACGGGTATTCCATTGCGGCCGAAGGCGAATAAAAAACCTAAATTACTTTTTATGGGTCTGCTATCTACCAATGAACACCCCGTGAAAATCGGTCCAACCATTTTGGAAATAGCAATGCGGACGAAGCCGCGGACTAATAGAATATGTCAACCGCTATAATTTCGGCTATCTGCCAGTAAAATTCCCGTTAAAATAGGTCCAGCCGTTTTGGAGATTACCCGGAACAAACAAACAAACAGATAAAATATAATGATATAAACAAAGTATAAAAAAAAATTTTATTCGTCATTTGTAGCCATATTCATTCATCAAAAAGTTGTTATTTTAATTGTACATACAAAAACTCTATTTTTATAATACGTAATAGATAACAAATAAAAAATTGGAAATAAAACTAAAGTAGAATAAAGTTATTGAATAGGAAAACAAAATAAACTTTGAAAATGTTTGCCATAGAAACTTAGCACGTTACCATGGCAACGTACATAATACTAACGCTAACGAAATCTCTCAAAAGGAAAAAAGTGCCCGATTTTGAAACATTCTTCATTGGTGTTCTGCTCCTATTGGTCCTAGCGTGATGATATGATATAGCCTAAAGCCTTCCTCGATAAATGAGCTATCTAAAACCGAAGGATTCTCTCAAATCGGACTGGTAGTTCCTGAGATCATCGCGTTCAACCAAACAAACAAACTCTTCAGCATTATATATTAGAATAGATGATAAAAAAATTTATAAATATGTATAAGTACAATAATTAAAAATCCTAATAGATTAATTATTTATAAATTAGGTAACGTTTTAACAAAGGGTATTACGTATTTCATAATAACACCATACATGGTAATTAAATTATCCACACGAATACTGAAGACTGAAGGTATTTACAGGCGGGTGTAGAATATAACTGAAGCACCTGTTTTGTAGTGCTATTTAACCCCATTAGCATTTATGAGGATCGACGATCTGTGTCAGATTACACATATATAAAATACATAATAAGATCGTCTATCTAACACAGAATACTCAATAACTCTACAGAAAGTTCTTTAAGTGATATTAAATTACGACGCTTAAGTTTAATAAATCGTCATGAGTTAGGTGTAGTTTTGAAATCACTGTTCCCATTTTAATTAGATATCTACTTTAGAACTGTAATTTTCTATGTATTAATTATGTATATTGGTGCTATTATTTCTAAGAAATAATGCATTATTTACAATACATTAACAATATGCGTCGAGGATTGACTATATGATTCTCAAAAAATATTTTAGTCTTACGATGGTACTTTTTTTGAAGTCAAACTTCGTACGGAATGGCTTTGAAATTCCGATCCGCAAACTTTTTGTGTGACGAAAAGTGTTGTGGGTAATCACTGTGTCCAGTAGTGATAGTAGTCTCTCGCTTGCTTTTGGGTATTGGAGAACAGAGAGACATACGCTGTTCTCGCTTTCTTTTTGAAAGTTTCACTTCTATCGCATGTAAAGTACACACTATTTTATTATATTTCTTGAATGCACGATTCTCGCGCTCACTTTGCTATTACTATAATATTATGTAAAGTAAGTGTACGGCCTGAGTGAATATGTATTTGGTTTTGGTTGGCTCGATTTAAGCGTACCCTCAGGCTGTACACTAACAGTTTCTAACATAAGTTTAAGAGTTAGTTGTCATAATGATATTGTATTTAAGATTTCACCAGCCATGGCGTGGTATTTGAAGCGATGATGACTTTTTTATATCATAGAAGGTAAACGAACAGGTGGGTCACCTGATGTTAAGTGATCACCGCCATCATAGACAGTAGTAACACCAAAAGAGTCGCCAGTGCGTTGCCGGCTTAGTGGTTAGCGTGCTCGGACACCGTGACGAGCGACGTAGATTCGAATCCGTGCGAATAAGCCAAAGATTTCGTTGAAGGAAAAGTCTTAGGGGTTTTTTAAGGCCAACCGGCTGGCTACTATCCACAAGTTGAAAATCTGTCACGTGATATCCAATCCCTCTCCTGATTGAACGTGCTACCGTCTTGGACCACATTATCATTCAACATCCGACAAGTTTGCGATGAAATGCTAAAACCGGCAAAGTACATAAAGATATATGGTATATTTGCACTTTCTTAGTACAATCCTATCGAATCCTACGTTTGAAGTAGCTTTAATAAAAGGCAGGGAGGAAGCCTCGTTATTTACACGTTTCTGGCTTTATCCCTCAAATTCAATTCACAGGAAAGCATTTACTTTATAATTATTTGCGACCTCATCAGACTTTCAGTTTGTTTCTATAGATTTAATGAATTTAAATGAAAAAGCCTTTTGTTTGGCTATTGGCTATTATTAAAGTTTTACTTCAACCTATATTGACTAATATAAATTTCTTGTATACGTGTGTATGTCACTGAACTCCTCCTAAACGGCTGGACCGATTTTGATGAAATTTTGTGTGCGTGTTCCAGTGGATCCGGGAATGGTTTAGAGTCACAGTTAGACCCGATAGGTGGCGCTGCGGTTGAATTTTTGATTTTTTTTTTAATTAACAAGGCAGGACACCGGCCGCCCGGCCCACTGGTATGGACTATATATACTTTCGTTATAAATATTACGTGTCCCAATTTTTTTTTCTACCGATATTATTACCCGTTGGATCTCAAATGTCGAAGCGACTATATTTAACAAATCTTGATAGATAACGGTATTAATTAGAACCTTTTTGATGTTTTTGATATAAATATTGTAATATCCGTAACTCTTGTGGCGGAGTTTTTGGCGGGATTTTGGTCTGTTATCTAGTGGATTTTATTTTTTATTCATAATCTTGTGTTACCTGACTCTATATTGTGTAAAATTAGTGGTGTTTTATGTAATATAGTTTGTTCATTGTGCATAAGTGAAGTGAATGGAAAATAATAAATACCACGGTCCATGAATTCTGAGATGCCACAAAAACTCCATGGATAGTTCTAACAAGATGGCCACTATCTTGTTAGTTCATTGAAATCATATCAAGAAACTTATAATATCGATACTCACTTGACAATGGCAGTAATAGTCTACTAGAAGACTGGTTGCCAAAAATGGAATGGAAGAAGAACTTGTAATACTATTAACTACTCGACAATGGCAGTAACAATCTAAAAAACTGGTTGCCAAAAATAAAGTTAAAAAAAACTCTTGTTAAAAAAAATGTAGGTAATATAAATAAAAAACACATAGACTTATAATTTATTAAGTAAAATTCACATCTTTACAATTTTATTTAAGAAATATATATATCTAATTTATTTATGAAGTATATAAACTACCAAAACTCGTAGACTCTCTCTACTTTAAGATTCACTTTAGATAATGAACAACTTAATCGACATCATTTATCTATTCATAATGTAATAGTAGATACATATCATATACCTACCTTATATGTTTAGAAATAACTCGTACAATATAAAGTGATAAACTTTTTCATACTAATAACTCTTTATAACATTACATAATGCAAAGTAGTTTGAAATTGAATTATATATCAGACTAACCTATGCCCGCGATTTCGTCCGCGTGGAATAGTTACTTTGGACTAACGCTAAAAAACGTGTACGCTATCAAAAGGTAAAAGCACCCCGATTTTGAAACATTCTTCTTTGGTGCTCCGCTCCTATTGATCTTAGCGTGATGATATATAGCTCATAGCCTTCTTCGATAATTGAGCTATCTTACACTGAACGAATCTTTCAAATCGGACGGGTAGTTGCTGAGATTAGCGCGTTCAATCAAACAACAAAATCAAACCCTGCAGCTTTTTAATATTAGCATAGATTGTAATCTGGTCAGTTGAAATGAGTGCGCACGGACAGAGCGCGCACGGGAGGAACGGGCGTGCAGGATCGTGCTGGCCCGTTAAGACCAAACGGTGTTGCACCACGTTGCACGGACGTGCACGAAGAACACGTGGGTACACGGTGCAGTCGACTTACGCAGCTGCTCGACGTGCCACGACGTACGATACCGTTCATACCCACCATTTCTATCAAACAAGGGAGAGAAAGAAAGTTAGAGAAAGTGTTTTTTGTAAATATTTAATAGGTTTACAGCTTCATCACTTCTTCTTCCTCTCCACCTTCTCATCTCATGTTAAATGTGGCCTAAGATTGTAAATACATTAAATTTAGATACTGGATCTCAAATTCAACTGCCGGAACACACTAACACGTGTTTGGCGATAGATTTTCGACATGAGGTAGCTAGTGAGGTGGACTTAAAGAGGTTTTCTTTAACTATGCTATGATTTCATCACGATCACCGAAAGCGTCGAACTAATTGCAAGAATTTGAACCTACGTCTATTGACGCAGTATCCAACGCACATTATCAGCTGAGACATCAAATATTTGGCGGCTCATGTGAACTCCATCTGAAGGAGCATTTTGCTCAATTATAAACAAAGAATGATAAGAATGGGAGATTACTGATCTACATACTCCAGAAATTTAACAATTATCTCTTTAATATTTCTAGTTCTCTCTTTAGTTATAAAATATGATAAGTTGTAAAGCCATAAATGGGTATAGTTATATTAGATAGAACCAATTATATTATAACTATATAGATACGTCATAAGCGCTTCGACAGCACGTTGTTGAAACGTGGGTAGTTAGCTTGTCTCGTCAATCCGCCTGTATCTAAGCAACATATAACTATTTCTTTATCACCACCGATATTGAGAATATGCCATCTCACTTCCACATTTTATCTAAGGCAATGTGGCGTTACAATATTACTTTACGTATGTGTGCGTTATCGTGCCATTTGTTTTTAAGAGTTGTTGAGGTATGTATGCTTGGTACACATATATGTTTCAACAACTCATATATGTATGAATAGTTAGCTTAGTTTAGGTTAGCTCACATAGGTCGCGAACTGCATGTATCAGGCAACAGCCAAAGCCGAGGTGTGCCGCGCACCCTTGAGCTAGTTGTCAAAATAAAATCGGCTGAGTGCCTTAAGCGCTCGCCTTAGTAGTCCGGTGAAGCTGTTAAGACCTTGCTTGGTCAATAGCGTAGTCAGTTCGAAGAAAAAAAAAAAAAAAAAAAAGCCATTTGTTTTGTCAAAATATCATGTAGGTAACGTATCTTTAGTTATAATGTCATTAGACAGAACCAATAAATAGCTGGGGAACGACATAAAAATGACAAGATAATTTTAAATGTCAAATGTGTAATATAACTGTAAGATAAATAATGGCGATAAAGGGGAAAAACATTAAAAAAGTATAGTTTATTTTTAGTTATCGATTACTTACCAGACATTTGTATACCTTCGCACATACTGGAACGGTGACACGATCTTGAGCGCGTGTCTATACGAATCCGTAGGAAACATCCCAAAGCCTAAAACACCAATTTACTTTTTATTTCTCGTTAAAAGTATCGTAAATACAACATGAACGGCTAAGACTAGGTAAATTGAGGTAAGCATTAAGTTTTAAAAAGTCAGTTAGGTCCATGGACTGTGTTTAACTTGGGATGGCGTACTTTATTATTGTTGTTTAAAATTCCTCTAACTTTAGAAGTACTTTGTTCTTAAGTAAACTTTACTAGGCTATTCAGTGTAGCATATTAATAAGATGAACTTGTTTCGATTACATTTTTATTAATCAAAGACCAAAAAACCAACCCATATTTATTTTATTTACAAGTGTAAATGTCGTTTTTGTAAAACTTAGTAATCACGAAGCTCCGGTACCTAAATGTGTAAAGTTAATCTGAAACTTCAGTTAGTTCTAGTTAGGTTTGCATAAATTAAAACCTTAGTTGTTGTCCGTTGTAAAGCTAACCGTCATAAGAAAACGTAACTATACACCCACTAATTCGCAGTGCGGGTTCTGTCCTTGAAATTTTTATAGTGTTCACGATAAAATAACTTAATTTACAACACTAAAATTTAGATTTCCTTTTAAGGAATTTTACGCTCAAAATCAAATAGTTCTATATAATTTATTACATTCACTACGCGTGTATTATGAGCTTTTAAAATCAAATAAATAATAATTAAAACTTATGGCAGTTTGTTTTAATAATGTAAAATGGAACATTAAATGTTTTTTTTTGTCTGATATTTTCTAGAAGAATAAAATACACTACTATAAAATGACTTCCTGTACTTTCTTCTGTTTCCTGTTATCTTTCTAATAGTTATTTTCTATCTTACAATAAAAACTTATCTAAGAACGCCTTGTTAAATTCATACTGCCGTGCCGACCTAGTTTCCACGGGGTGACATAGAACTTGATATTAAAAAAATATTATCCTCTCTCTGGATATTTGATTTAAACTATATATTTACGAGTAAATATAAATAATAATCACAACTCTTAAGATTAACTGACGTACAAATCATATTTATTAAACAGGACCTAAAAAAGGTCAATCCTGTATACAAATTGCTTATAATGTAGTACACTATAAAATATTTTTTGGTGACATTTTCTCTAAAGAGCGTGAACATGGGGTTGAAAATTTTAGATATGTCTGTCCAAACATTCTTTTTGAACGTATCAGTAACAATGCTGGCACATGATTAAAAATATTTGATAATGTCAAAATACACTTATTTTTCCAAAACACACAAGTATACGTGCACACACAAATCTCAGAACACAATCCATTGCTCAAATTATTAAATGTATTAGTTTCTGATCGTATAACACCGATATACGAGCAATAGTAGATTTCGATACTCGAGATATAGCTACTCGACCTTAATAACTCTCAAATATGACAGATTTCTGGGAAGACCTTTTGTTACGGCTTGTTAATGCTGTCAACCAATTTATACGTAATCAAACAATCATTTAACACACGGTCTCTCTATTTCTGAACTGATTTTGTGCCCTATCATAAGTACTTATATACAAAACTATTTCAATAATAATGTAGGTTATGGTAATAGACATCGCTCGGTTGAAAGTCTAGTACTAATGTCGTTTTCAGATTAATTACAAACTTGTAGGCCGATAGCATGGTGACAAAAAGCCATGGATTTTTCATATTTCAGTGGTCGCCGTTCTTTTCATAACAGCTGTCTGATAGGATACCTCGGGAACAGTACTTTTTTCTGGATAAACCTCTTCTGTACCTCTGACAACTTGTATGCAAAATTTCACGATGATCGGTCGAGTAGATAAGACTTAATACATTACTATCTTTATGATCGGTTACAGTGTTGTCACTTTGTCACGGTTAAATAAAAACAAATGAATAAAGGTTATGAATATCTTCCACTCTCCACATTGAGAGTAAAAGCTTAATAGTAAAGTGTATACATTTATTTAACATAATTATTTACTTGTTTAAATCCCCGACGGTAACGTGCGTTCATGTAACAATATATAATAGGATTGTAACAGGAATGCGACATCGCCAGCCAGTGACATGCGAACCAGACGAACGGCATACCCGGCCACGATGCCCACGCGTAGTCATTTTTATGCAAAGTCCATAGAACCTAAAAGAATACCTTAAATTAGCTTATTATTATTCACACTTATTCGTTTTATTTCTAAAACACACATAATCAGATTATTTTATCTGCTCAAGAATGTTAAAACATTTCAACATAATACCTTAATTTAAACTTAATTTAAGACATAGCTCGATTTGTGATTTTAACTTAAATAATATTATTAATATGCATATACGATTATTTGCATTAACTTTTTATTTTACAAAATTATGTAAATCAGATAAAAACTCAGATTAGAAGAAAATATATACTTCATCCGCTTGGAATAGTTACTTTGGTATAACGCTAACACGCAGCGGAAGCTCTCAATAGGAAAAAAAAAAACGATTTTGAAACATCCTTCATTAGTGCTCCGCTCCTATTGATATATAACCTTCCTCGATAAAGGAGCTATATAACACTGAAAGAATTTTTCAAATCGGACCATTCGACCAAATCGGTTCCTGAGATTTCCCCCTGCAACGTCACAAACTCACAAACTTTACCTCTTTATAATATTAGTATAGATGTATATAAAACTAACTGATCGGCCCACTTTCACACGGATGTGTAAATGAGACAAAATCTTACAGTACGACTATATAATGAAAAAAAAAATGGCGACTTAACACTCATTTACTCACTATTTATTTTATAATCTAAATTTTTCACAGCTTCGTAAGTTTTTCCAAACATTTTCTTTCATACAAACATTGTTGTGACATGTTTCTGACAATCTCAAACATAATATGAAAATAATTAGCCAAATAGGCACAGCTATTCTTAAGTGACACGCGTATACATTTGGTAATTGATTCTTATTTACATACTAGGAGTACCCGCGATTCCGTCCGCGTGGAATTAAGTGTAAAAAAACAGTGCCTAATAAAATCTTTTGAATGTATTAAGTCCATTTACTTATCTACTTTTCTCTTGTACTCAAGTCGCTTAGTAATTAAAATTACCATAACTTTTGATGGAGTGGACCAAGTTTAATAAAACGAAGACTAAGTTATATACTATGATATGCTTTACGATTTTCTTGTTCAGGTTTTATTCTGAACCCAGTACTACCAGTGATGCGTGTTAATATAAATATACAGACAGAAAGACAGACATTTCTAAAAATGATTGAAATGTTTTATTACTTATTTCGAGACATCTGCAATAATTTTTTTCACGAAAATCGAAAAAGTAAGCGGGCCCGGCGGACGATGTCCCGCCCTGATAATAAAAAAACCTTAACAAATTATATACCAAAACGTTCCTCATGAATTACTTTATCTATTGGTGAAAACCCCATGAAGATCCGTTCAGTAGTTTTTGAGTTTATCGCGAACCGACCGACAGACAGACAGACGCGGTAGGGAACTTTGTTTTATACTATGTAATGATATAGATATTACAACGTATGTACTAATAAGCCTTACTTTCACACTAACTTCATAAGGCCTTAAGCTTCTGTAATAAAACCTGCCTCGCATAAGCCTTGAACTTATTATCCGACAAATCGGTATTACACAACGGCCATAAAGTTTTTTCCGAATCCACGCACTACAAAAGCAAACAATTGGATAACATTATATGAAGAGAGAGTGTTACAACCTAAAGATAATAAGTACTGCGGATCGTACTAGCGAATTTTTTGCTATCAAAATTATCATGGATGATTATTTAGGCTTAGATACGGAGAATATTTTTAATTTTTAATGCATTGTTATTATGGGTTTTATGTATCTGAGAAAGCACTCCGAGAGTATTAAACGGTACAGCTTCACAATAGCAATATTATTAGCTAGTTGATACTCGCGACTTCGTCTGTTTCGTATATTATATTAATAAAATATTTTATGTACCTATATCATTAACATATAAAAACCCAAGACACACAGTCTCGAATAAAAGTAGGGATCAAAATCGGCCACAAAAAATTCCTCAATATACATACGTGGTTATAGTTATGCCATAAACTTATGATTTTGCAAATTCAACCTTACCTGAATGATTTAAAGTTGTTTTTACAAGAACGCAAGCGACGCGAGGCTATTTGAAATGACTGCATAATCCAAAATTATGCACTCATTTTTGTGTGCCGGCTGTGAGACGTTAAGTGTGCGTCTTGAGTTTTTTGTATATCAATGACCTATATAGAAAAAATATAAGCACCACACCGCTTATTCCACTTCTCCACTTATAACTTTATATTCAATGGAGATATTGTGTTATTATTTTACATACGAAAAACAAATGTCTAAGAAGTAAAATTAAAAAAAGAATGATCGAAATCTTTCGCCATAGACTTCTATCATTTCATTTATCATTACATAGTATAAAACAAAGTCCCCTGTCGCGTCTGTCTGCCTGTCTGTTCGCGATAAACTCAAAAACTACCGAACGGATTTTCATGCGGTTTTCACCGGTGGATAGAGCGATTGATGAGGAATGTTTTAGTATATAGATTGTCAAGGATTTTTTCATAATCAGGGCGGGACAACGTCTGCTGGGCCCGCTAGTAATACATAAAATATAACTGGAACAGAAAATAAATAAGGTTTTCCAGTTTTAGATAGACAGGAATATGTGTACTATAGTTTATTTATATGTAAGATATAATCAATCAATCTATCAATCTGAACCGCTGATGTCGTTAAGTAAATAGTAATCAATCAAAGTTTTACGACATTCAATTTGACAACAGATACTTGCTATGAAGATGTTCAGAGGCAGCCAGCAGACCGTGAACACGGCGACAACTGTGACCATCATTTTGATCATCTGCAATAAAGTTTTTGCATTTATTAAATATATTCAAGTACTCGTTCTAAATAAGTTAAAGAGATTGGTTTTATTAAGCCATCGAATATTTTGATTAATATCTTCATATACATTTGTAAAATTTAATATTATACGTGAATTATGGACATAGAGGAGCAAAAACCCGACAGCAAAAATAATAAAACTTTTGTAAATTATATTCATGAACACTCGACTAAGTACAGGATTATTATAATCCCTACTCTATTACTCAACTAAACACCGCATATATCAAAATCTATCAAACAGCATTAACCACACCTGTTAAATATAATTATAGTCCGCGTCAAATGTTATGGCCGCCCTGAATATAGCTGCGTATATCACAAATTTACGTAATAATAGGTATTTTATTATATGCATAACATCGAGACAACTTAAGGATAAATAAATGCCAATTTAGATTCCTATAATACTACTTTTACTTTGTTTTGTATTCAAATCTTAATGATATTATGCGCAAGCCCATACTCACGGCTATATTCAGAGCGGCCAAAAAGTTTGGCGCGGACTATACATACAGTTACTTGTCTCTTTTTGGGCAGTCGGGTAATTATAATTACTAGCGGTCATAACTAGGAGTATAGACTTTGTCTTCATGTGTTAATATGTATATATTATTATTTACTCTTATATTGTTCAAATATTATAGATCATAACATAAAAATGGTAAAGTATGACGAATAGAGACTTATAAATAAAGGCTTAGACTAGCCGATGGCATGAAAAAAGGAAATATTTCCAATTATTCTTTGAGAACAGTAAAGCTCTCCAAGGCAAAAGGGAAAATATACTGAGCTGATTTATCTTAGCAATATCATTACATAGTATAAAACAAAGCCCCCTACCGCGTCTGTCTGTCTGTCTGTTCGCGATAAATTCAAAAACTACTGAACGGATCTTTTTTGCGGTTTTCACCAGTGGATAAAGTGAATCACGAGGAACGTTTTGGTATATAATGTGTCCAGGATTTTTTTCATAATCAGGGCGGGACAACGTCTGCCGGGCCCGCTAGTTTATATATAGATAGAAGATAGAACTCATGATATGTAAGATTCAGGTTATAAATTAATTTTCAATTTGCAATTGGACATTCGAAATATTATTCTGTTGGGTGTATTGAGAATTTGAATATTAAAAACAAAAGGATTTTTTGTAAAACCTTTCTCTTGGACCGTTGCATGCGAGAATCACGGGCGCTCTGGGCCTCTCCTGGTGGTCGTCCACCCCACACCACGTGTGCTATGCGAGCGTACGTACACACGAGCGCACTCAACGGCAACGCAAACTGCAGCACCAGAAGAGCTCCAGTATACTTTTCCCCCTGGTCTTCTCGTTCCCACTGTTCGAGGCATATATCTCTGTAAATATTGCCAATTTTATAAATATACCAGTGATCGTCTGAGAAGTTTACGAATATCAATCTTATCTTAAGGTTGTTTGTTAGCAAGGTTTTATGGTACTATAATATGGGATCGGTCCATATATTAGATTCATAAAACAATAATACACATTAAGCATAAAAAGGGAGTAAATGTCAAAGAATACTAGTGAAATATAAGAGTGATTGCCAGCATGTTTTCAACCTGATAGTATGATTTCATGATGAACAAAGCAAATCAAGTTACTACAAAATAATACCCTCTTTATATCAATTTTCACTGTTAGAGAGTCTCTAATTTGTAAAGAAACGTCATATAATCTAAAATAGAAGAAAACTATTTCATTACATACAAGTAGGATATGTAATACTATTAATTCTGATATTGCAAATGACTATACATTTCCTTTCTATCGATTTATACCTAATATCAACAAAAAAAGGATTGTGTGGTTTTATGAAACCACGGTAAAAGTGAAACTTTTTTTCACACTATAGACATTTAACTAATAATAGTCTATACACTACACGGTCAGCTGCTGCGAACTATAGGCGCCGCCATATTGGCCCTGGCTGCTCTGACGAGCGCCTTTCACTTTATCCCTACTCCGCGGCCGACCATCACGCGACATGCAACACACAGACGAAAAAGTTTGAGACGATGTAATAAAAGTTTCACTTTAACAACATTTGTGAACAATTCTTACTTACGCTTTACAGAGTCGGTGCCAATCAGTTGGTCGTTGTAATTTTGATACGACATAACTCGGTGCTGCTGTTGCGAACGCACCTCCCCACACTCCGGCCACTACCATCTTCGCAGCAGTTTTACCGAGACGAGGTTTCAACGGACGCATGATAGCCATGTAACGGTCAATCGATATTGCAAGCAGCGTGTAAGCGCTGACCATCACGGACACTACTTGGGAAAAATTCACCATTTTACACATCACTGCACCAAACGGCCAATACCTAACAACTAGCATTGATACGAACGTGAACGGAACACAGAACAACGTCATCAATATGTCACCTACAGCTAGGTTCACTATAAAATAATTTGTAACAGTCTTCATCCGGGGTGAGCTTTGCACTACGAAACACACAAGTCCATTCCCGAGGAGAGCAACAAGGAACACTGTGCAGTACATTAAATAAATAAATGTTTGGAATAACGGTGTCATAAGAAAATCTTCTGTGGATGCTTGCGGATTGCATATTAAGTCGATATCTGTCCATGTCGAGTTTGTAGCAAACGTCGAATTGGTGTAGGTTTCGTCGAGTGTTGATTCGCCGTTTATATTTATAAGTGTCGTGGTTTCATAATCTGTTGATTGAGGTTCATTGGTATATATCATCATGCGGAATATATCTTCGTTGTTTACATCCTCAAAGTTTTATTCTGTTCAGTAGTTGAACTGTAACAAAACAGTGTACGGTTTAGTCATGTGTATATGCCAGTTGCGATCTAGTTTGGCACTATCATTGAGTATTGAGACTAAAAATTATGACGTAAGTATTAAGTCGCTTCTGCGTAAATAGATGGCACTGTACAATATTTTGGTACAGCTGTATCGCCATGTCAAGAGGAACGCCATATTAATGCTTGTTTACACTTTCGGGTTTCTGTAACCCATTTGCTAGGGGATTTCTGTACCGTCAATAAAGGTTTCTAATATCCAGTTAATGTCGCTAGATTGCCATAACTCAATTTGAGTCCAAAAAATATCGAAATATAAACAAAATTCTATCGATGATTCTATAAGCCTTATCGTTCTTAAATATATCGAATTCTGTCAGAAATTAATAGAATTCGTTATATACATTATTATAAAATTTTATTGTATTGTTATAAGTATTATTAACGTTGAAGTCCTCTCTTAAATATATTAGAATTGCTTAGAGTTTATTACGATTTTCGAGAATTAATTTTAAAACTTATTAGAGACTAACTCTTCAAAAACACCAATATTGGTGGTTAAACAATTCGCGTTGATTGATAAACTGTATTAATAAAACAAGTTACTTATATTACGTTGTATTAAGTTCAATTTCTCTATTAACTGATATTATTAATTTATATTGGTAACAAATTCAATATCATACATATCGGTGTATTTTAGAATAGAAAAATAAAATTGTTATATATAATAGATTAAAATATGACCTATATTTTTTTATTACTATTTTATTCTCTATTTATAAAAAAACATGTATTTAAAGAGTAACACGTCCGGCAGTGTGTCTAAAGGCTCGATCCACACAATGGTGCCGTTCACGGTCTGATCTCGGTCTCGCTGTGTCTACACTATTAGTTCCACAATCAGTCTCTCTCCGGTCTCGATCTATGGTCGACATATACGTGTCTCGAAATAATTCGATTAATTTCTAATTATATATAAAATATGTATTGAAAGTGCAAGACAACTATTCTTTTAAAATGTTTGTGAATATCACTTCTATACACACTTTTTTCTCGGTATAAACGCTTATAGAAAAGTTGGCGAAAATAATTATAGTGTGATTATTTATTATCCATAATCCAATGCTATAAATAGCACGCATAAAGTACTTACCTTTTTCACAATTCCACGACTTATTACTAGCCATGACTAGAGAAGAAAAATGTAACGTTACCCTGCTTGACCGAAGAAAGACTGCGAGTTGAAAAAAAACTTATTCACACTGTCCGTACAAGCCATGATAGGTCTGATCTCGCTCCAGTCAAGTCTTCTTTTCGATCAACCGCCACCGGCGCGAGATCGAATCGGAACTAGAGCGATACAATAGTGAGAATATTATTCTTTCTTGTTTAAGAATATTTTACCGAACCGGGAACGGAACGAGACCGGAGCGAGATCGAATCGCGAACGGCATCATAGTGTGAATCGAGCCTAAATAACTGTGGACGTGCTCGAAGTAGTAGAAGGGATTTTTTGGAGACTGGCTAGGACTTATGAGATATATTAAAATAATATACTACAAAGTTGTACATCTTATAAATGCTTAAGAAAAGTCTGTAATAGTCTATGCCTATCTCCTATGGATATATGAAATAATTATTTTTATCTTTTACAATTTCATTACATAGTATAAAACAAAGTCCCCTACCGCGTCTGTCTATCTGTCTGTTCGCGATAAACTGAAAAACTACCGAACGGATTGTCATGCGGTTTTCACCGACGGATAGAGTGATCGATGAGGAACGTTTTAGTATATAATTTGTCAAGGATTTTTTCATAATCAGGGCGGGACAATGCCTGCCGTGTCCGCTAGTATTAAATAAAACAGAGTGCGTCGGAAAGACCCACGACAGAAGTGAAACTTTTGTATTACAGGGAAACATTTTTATTAGAAAAATACAACAAAAAGCCATCGTCACGCGGTGTTCCCAGGCGGTCACACATCCAAGTACTAACCGCGTCCGACGTTGCTTTACTTCAGTGATCGGACATGATCCGGTGTTTTTAACATTCTACCCGACACAGTGTTTACCCCCACCACTTTCCGTTACACAAAAAGGTTGCCGATCAGAATTTCATAGCCCTCCCGTGAGATGTTTCACTTCAAAATTTTGTTATTAGTGACACTGTTTTAATCAGTATAGAAATAACATCTCCAAAATCTTTATCCGAATAAATAATTTAGTTATGTTGAACATTTAATAAAGATCATAATCGCCCTTTATATCATATCATTCCAATGAGTATCTTAGTAGATTTAACAGATTTAAAATTACGCGCAGCAAAAACAGTTTGTGTGATAAAATTTACGTAGTTTATGGCTTTGATGAACTTGATAAATAAATGTAGCGTAAAAAAATGGATCTAAATCGTTTAAGTACTTACAAAGCCACATTAGTATATTACACTCATATGAAGCTGGAGCGAAAGATATTTCTCAATGTTAATCTTTATTACAATAATACGTATACGTATTAATTAAAACCATCACGCAAACGTAAAGCTTAGTATAAAGTTATCAGTTTAACTTTTACGAACCTTTCTGATATATCTATTTCAATGACATATATTATTTTTTTTTTTTTTTTTTTTCGAACTGACTACGCTATTGACCAAGCAAGGTCTTAACAGCTTCACCGGACTACTGACATATATTAGAGGATTACTTATTATACTAATAACGCATGTACTGATCGTGATCCAATGTTATCTATATATAACCCGTGATTACTCTAAAATCTATATTTAAAAGAAAAATTATCTAATGGTATAGAAGCGTATTACTACAGTACAGCTGCATCTAATAGGCTAAATCTTTTTGTATAGTATTTTTAATTGTCAGGAACAAGGTTTGTATATAATATAATCTTTGAAAAATCATATGGAAAGGCACCAAATTTGCTCTAAATAAATTTCCATATAAAAAGGTGAGTTTGTAAGTGATAGAGAAGATATTGATAGAATTGACAGATTGACGTTTTAGATTCAGTTGTCATTTTATTTCATTACATGTCAAACTCATGCGAAGCCGAACTGGGCAGCTAGTATTGTATAAAAAGCGAACATTTTTAAAGAAAAGCATTGTTAACATCAAATGAAGTCTTCCAAAATTCACAAGTAGAAGTAATTCAACGTTTTAATTTATGATTTATTACAGAGCAAAAATTTGAAGAGCGAGAATCCACAGGCGGATTGTTAGCTACATTATAAACATTTTGTTAACTTTCTCCAAAGTTTATTATTATTATGAATATATATTATTAAAATACGGTTCAAACGTTCACTCTGTAAATAGACATTGACGTAAAAAGCAGAATATCTTGTTACGAGCAACAAGTGAATGCGAATGTGTATAATGTTTAACAACGGAGTCGTAATTCGCTATGGTTTATGAGAGAGGACATACATACCCACACGGCGCATTATCGTGACACGTATGTTTACTCAACTCTACTAAAAATAATGAACAACGAGAGGACTTTTTTATACAGAAACCTGTTTGCATTTTTGTTTAACTAAACGTAATTTTTGTTGCATTGCATAAAGTATACATTTTAGATTGCTGATTTTAGTAAGGTGTTTATAAGCTTAAAGTTAATTTATACTTTATTTTTTACTAGCTGACCCTTGCAACTTCGTCTGCACCAAATTGGTTATCACCGGTTTCAATTGTATTTTTAAACGTGACAAATTTTAATAACCATTTCCAATTGTGAATATAAACTATCAAGGGACTCACTGAAACATATACCCAGATGGTATGTGAGAAATCTTTTAAAATAAGCCTAGAACCTGTTCATAGCATCATCTACCGGGTTCAATTAAGATAAAAACTAACCTACATATATTGGCGGTAATGAAAATAAAAAGCTTGGGGGTCTATTAGCTATTACTATCTCCTTTCCACTTCTCTCATCTCCTAGTATATTGAAACGATATATTTCCTTTCCCTTTTTTGTAGATGTTTACTATATAGTCAGTATAATCTACATTATAAAATATCAAGTTGATAGAGTTAATTTGTAAATTAAACGATAAAATAAATAATGATAAATTAAACACTGAATGATCTGGGATAAACAAGTTAATAAAAGATAATACATCAATAGGTAACCCTTGAGTTGGTTTGCTATTGAAATGAAAATTTTATGTATGTATATATTATATACACTCTCTCTCTCTCTTTTTCTCTGTCACGACACCTCACCTACTGCACATAGACTCTGAACATGGACAACACGTAAAAATAAAATTTAATACTCATCTCTACCACTTTCTTTATCATAATTATGTTCAACTTATAATAAAACTTTTTCACACTCCATTGTATTGAAGAAAAATATAAATATAATAAAGATATGAGCATCGCGTCGACGCATCAACTGTCACTTGCCTGTAACTGTTCATCTAAGAGCTAGCAACGGTTTCGAGAGCAAATTTTAATAAGCCAGTTTTTTTATATAAAACGTAAATCTTCCGAACAACGTGCGGGCTACCTGGCTACCGGTAAACGTTGAGTTTATTAGTGCTTATCGCACCTTTACTGGCAAAAATATTAATTTTTATATAATTTAATAGTATTTTGTTTTTCACTAACTTTGAAACGCTACTAAAACATGAAATTATTATTGCCAGTCATTTTTGTTGTTAACAATAATGTGCCCGATGCTATTTTTTGTAAATAAAAAAAGAATGTTCAAACCATGTTAAGATAGCTGTAATTTTAGTATTATTTTATTTAGACATAAAAGAAGGTAAACCAAAAATAATATGTATAGAATAAATTAGCTATAGCTATAGTTTAGCGCAACACTGGCTGTATGATAAAAATAGCGATAATTGTGGAAGCGCCTGTTATAGACGCATGTATTCAAGATGGCGTCAGTTCCAAGTCATATGTGTACGTTTATCGTTGTTTTTCATTGTTTACGTTGAAATTTCAATATCATACTGGTTAATATAATGACATATGTTCTTTGCAATGGAAAAAATAAAATGAATTATTTTATTGATAAAAAATATCATCGGGCACATTATTGTCAATAACAAAATTGTCTAGCAGTGATAAATTAATATTTTTAATAGCGTTTAAAAGTTACTGAAAGAAAAATGTTCCTAAAATTATTTATAAATCAAAATTTTGACCTGTAAAGGTGTGATGACCATTAAAAAACACAACGTTAACCGGCGACACAGCGAGACCGAGATCGGACCGTGAACAGCATCATTGTGTGGATCGAGCCTTATTGTATATAATATACATATAAATATAATATACATATAAATATAATATACATATAAATATAATATACATATAAATAAAAAATTGTCAAGGATTTATTTTTAAACAAGGCGGGACAACGTCTGTCGAGCCCGCTAGTAATCTCTATAAAAGAGTAAATAAATTTTATAAGCAGTTATATTTTTGCTTTGAATGATAGTAATGTTTTTTCTTCTGGGCATAAAATATATTGTTAAGATTAAATAATGCAAATGAAATCGCGGGTACGAGCTAGTTTTAAAATAAAACTAAGCAAATATGTAGTCACAGAAATTTTTCGGCAATATTAGAAAATCTTATTATTACTTTATTATTATTTTAATATCTGATTAATTTAAAAAGTTATCCACGTACTTTGGTATAACTGAGATCGTTAGACTCTAACACCGCGTTATCTATCATCATTATAGTTGGCAAACCACAATGTATTCTAATGAAGAAGCTTTTATAATATCAATTTTACTACAACTCGCCACCAGGTAGCACTAAACAGTATAGACTATATTTTATTCTTATTAGGCTTTATGTTCTAATTTAATGCGAACGGAATGTAACAGGAGAATAATGATAGAATAAAAAATAATCGCAAACTCGAAGTTTCAATTTTGATAAGAATTTTAAAAAAAACCGTCCCATATTAATGAAACTCCGAGATAATGATCAGTGTACAGAATAGCCAATGTAATATGACTACATATTGAAAAACAAAGTCCCCTGTCACGTCTGTCTGTCTGCCTGTTCGCGATAAACACAACAACTACTGAACGTATTTTTAATCGATTTTCACCAGTAGATAAAGCGATTCAACAGGAAGGTTTTGGTATATAATTTGTCAAGGTTTTTTTTTATTAACAGGGCGGACAAAGTCCGCTGGGCCCGCTATTTATTATTATAAAAGTTACCATGTGATTTGGCAAAATTTTAGTATATAACAATAAATATGACTAACATCATTATGATATAAAATAGTAGCGTATTGCAAATCTCTTCGCCCAACATCTATAACTCAATAAGATTTTAACAATATTTTCACAGAATATTTTTCGCACTAAAACAATGTTTATTTTAAGTTCCTGCTCGTAAATTATCATTTTAGCCCAGTACATATAAAACACATATATATGTTTATATAAATAAATATACATATATTGCAGAGAAATACTATATGCTTATTTATTCGGCATGGGATTTATGTTAAAATATGATACACCGTCAATCATATTTCACTTCAAACAGATTTACAACTGGATCAACCTTGATCAGCGCGGATCGATGCAGCCGGAAATATGTGATCAATCATTACCAACTGAATTTAAAGAATCGTACATCAATTCTAAAACGAATGCTCGCATCAACATAATCCATATTTAGATGCTCCGCCGCCGGCGAACCGTGTGAAATATTCTTCAGATTAGCGCCAAAAATATATCTTAGCCGTAGTAAATACATGTGCACATTCTAATAATACGTTTCGGGACTGCTAACAAAAACATCTTTTAAAAAATCTTTGCTTTCCATCAATATAAATTTATTTTAAAATTTTGACAGTCTTTTAATGAGTAAGACCTGTACAATACACGATATAATAGCTAATAGCTTTTGCTCGCACCTAGTATAGTATGCTCAGGGACAGTATACTTTTTCTGGATGTAACATTGGTTGTGTCCTTCCCTGTACACTCGAAAAAGTGTATGGAAAATTTCATGACGATCGGTTGAGTAGTCTTAGCGTTATAAAACTAGTTATGATTAGAATACATTATTGTTATATCAGTTTTGTCTATTACAGGGGCTTGTTTTTAATCAATACCTATTACCTAAAACCAATAATTTCATCAAATTTAATGTGAAGAGGGTAATATATTTAGTTACGATGAGGAATTTGTTTCTCGTGTTATGTTTTCAGTTCGCTTTATCAAGTAAAAGTGGTCATTGTCCTTTAAACATACAAGTCAGATTAATACTACTATAGTTCTTTTTTAGTAGTTTCTATTATAGATAATTGTCTACTAATTTATAAGTTTTAGCGTGTGACTAAAATCACATCTGATGTTAAATAGATCTAAGACGGTAAACACGCTAAGCCTAGAGGGACTGGCTCCCAGGTGTAACATGTCTATAGCTGGTTGGGTAATTTTTATTAACTTAAGGGTAGTAGCTAACCACACATACTTAGAAATAACTCTACCATCATGCTATGGTTTTATCATGACGATATCTTCCACCTTAAATAAATCAATTTATTCGCAAGGATTCGAATCTACGTCCGTCAACGCGATGTCTTAGTACGGTGACTACTGCGTCATCATTGATTTTTTTTTTACGTGTGGAAATCTCTTATGGATACACACCACCCTCTCGGGGGAAAGACTGGGTTACGTCCGACTCGCGCGGACTATAACCCCACGGTGTACGTCTGCCGCTATAGTTGGGGCGACACGAGATCTCTATAGACTTCATCGTGCAGCTCCAGCGGTTGGCCCAGCAGCAAAAGTGCCGCCGCCGGGCCCCGTCTTATTAGGAGACAGTCGTGTACACACCGGCCGTCTCCTCCGTCCGCCGGACCTGTGCAATGGGCCCCCGACCCATCTTCCCTAGTCTGGTTACGGTGGGAGAAAGCGGACAAACTGTACCTTCCCAGTACGTAAACTTATTTCGCGACCTAACTTGTATTTTTTTTTTATAAATCACTAAGATTTGAACGTGAATTAAAGGTATTTATTGTCTTTTATTTTTGTTGATTTGTATTATTGTCATTTAATTTATTTCCTTAAAAAAATAGTCTTCTATGTTTTCTCTTTATTAGTAAAGTTCGCGACTCCCTGCGGCATCCTTATTTGCGAGCTCCTCCTGGTCTTACCACACACACGTTCAAAAACACTGAAATGTACTTTAATATCACAATATATAATAACTTTTGTACTATACCAGTAATCATTCTTACTGTTTTTATGTCGCTCTGTGACGTCTCTCAGATAAAACCCTAATTCATTCATTATTATTAATTTAAGAGACGGCATTGTACCTTCTTTATAATACGTTATTAATTACTTGTATAATCATTACAATCATCTAATCTTGATATGACCTATAATTTCTGGATTAATTAAATGTAATGTAGAACTACATGCAAAGACACGTGTCAAACTGGGAAAATTTCTTGAAAATTGTATTGTACCTGTGAGCTTTATCGTTTTAATCTTTTATTGCAATAAAGAAACAATATTTGTAATTTAGATATTATTGAAGTGAAAGCTTTTTCTTTATATCATAGGAGGCAAACGAACAGGTGAGTCACTTGATGTTAAGTGATCACCACCGTCCATAGACACTTGCAACACCAGAAGAATCGCAAATGCGTTACCACCCTGTGTTTGGAGGAGGGAGAAGGGGGAGGGGAGGTGTGTTATTCGGCGCTCTCACTGACCGAACGAAACGCAGCAATGCAAGCACTGTTACTTCACGTCGGTTTCCTGCGAGAGGGTGGTACTAGTCCGAGCGAGCCGCCCCCTTCATGCTGAAACCAGTAAAAGCTTCAGCGTGGCTCTACCACCTCTATATCTTATTATTATATCTTATGAGTTCGCGTCTCTGATGCCCTTGACATGCTCGTGAAGCGTCACCGATATGCTCGTGACATATTGCGCTCACGTCAGACTAGCGACGCGTAGTATAGCGGCCTGTGTACATGTAATATTGATATTTTGTATTGAGCTTCTGTAGCCCATGATATGTTTGATTAATTAATAATTTGAATAAAATGTGAATATAAGTATTGCTCGGACTGCCAATAGGAGTGAAAACGAAACTGATGTTAATAATTTCAGTTTACAAATTATGAAATTAAAATAATTCAGGAAAGGAAAGGAAATTAAAATTGTAATCGACTAGCTTCCGCCCGCGACTTCGTCCGCGTGGAATAGTTACTTTGGGCTAATGCTAACACGCAGCGGAGGGTCTCAAGAGGAAAAAAAAAACGATTTTGAAACATTCTTCATTTTTGCTCCGCTCCTATTTGCCTTAGCGTGATGATATATAGCCTATAACCTTCCTCCATAAATTAGCTATATAACACTGAAAGAATTTTTCAAATCGGACCAGTAGTTCCTGAGATTACCCTCTACAACGTCACAAACTTTACCTCTTTATAATATTAGTAAAGATAGATTTACAAAGTCATAAAAGGACACAGTTATGCCATTTTTCAGAGTTTTCACTTCCCTAGGCAGTCCTTACGACTGTATCGACTTTTTTTTTAAGTTCATATTTAGTTTGTGCTATTTGTATAAACTCAGTTTGACATCACGCTGACGTCACAAGAGCATTCGTGTGTAACAAGACATGATTTGTTGACTTATTTTTATTTCTTTTAAATATGAAAGTTTGAAGTGACGTAGTTTTAATATGTTTGAATACTATCTCGAAGGACGTCCGTTCGAATGATATATTGATGTTGAACTTTTCATAAAATAAATAATAGTTAAAAAAAACTAAAAAAACACGCACAGTGACGCATCGCATGTTAATATCAGCACCTCCAGATATCAGTATTTTTATCATTTTTTTGTCACTTTTTACAAAAATATACATTTATTTCTAATTTACACTATTCTTAATCCAAATTTATTAAATTTTATTTTCTGTTTTTTAGTTGGATTTTTTATGAAAGCGTGTTTTTTAGTTTTTTTAAACTATTATTTATTTTTCATTTTTTAGTTAAATTTTTTTAACTTTTTTTTTCGGATTATTGCATTGTCATCGACCTTTGACAGGTGTTCAAAGTTTGAATTAAATCTGATCGTTCAAAGTAGGACAAAATCGAGCTCAAAGGGGTCGGTTACATTCATACACACAGATGAAGCTAATAAAAGCGTGATAAAAAATAGGTAGCTTATAAACTACCTATTTTGTTTATAAAGAAAAAAAAAATTTGACGATAAAAAGCTTTTTTTTATTTCCAATTATCTTATTTAAATATTGTATCGTCTTTATCACATAATGAAAATGTATGTAAAGAGACTTCATATGTTAAAATTGATTAATCAGTTTATACTACTGAATATACCAAAGAAACGATTATACTCACAATATAATAAATATATAATATAGATATAAAAATATAGCTAATAAAAAAAACCTTGACAAATTATATACCTTCCACGTGAATCGCTTTACCTACTGGTGAAAACCGCATAAAAATCCTTTCAGTCGTTTTTGAGTTTATCGCGAATAGACAGACAGACAGTTTGTTTTGTAATATGTAATGATGTTTACAGACATTAGAGAAATTATTACCCTCTGTTATAAATATTGTTATACCACTGTTGCATGTTTGTAGTTGTAATTTTGTAATGTCTATCTTAAAATCTAAACTATTTTTTTTTATATCATTGGAAGCAAACCAACAGATGGGTCACCTGATGTTAAGTGATCACCACCGTCCATAGACAGTTGCAACACCAAGGGAGTCGTAAGTGCGTTGCTAGCCTGTTTGGGGAGGGGAGTGGGGTAGGGAAGGGGATGAAGAGAGGCGGGGAGAGGGGAGGGTAGGTGGGTAACCGGCGCTCTCACTGACCTAACGAAACGCAACAACGCAAACACTGTTACTTCACGTCGGTTTTCTGTGAGAGGGTGGTACTACCCCGAGCGAGCCGACCCCTTCATGCTGAAACCAGTAATAACTTCAGCGTGGCTCTACCACCTACAGAATACCACCTATTTAATCTTACAACTAACTTACAAAATTAATAAATGCTAGTTAATTAGCGTATATTAATGATATTAGTGCTCGTCCAATGCTCAAAATTAGACCTTAAATATAATTTTTTTAACTTTAAATATTGCTGAGATTTTTTTGCAACGATTGTAAAAATATTAACTATATATAGGCTAACATTTGCTTGCGTTAATGTACCCTATATTCTCTTTTGTACCCCACAACGAGTATTTTATAATTATCGGTTTAGTATGTAAGATGTGTAAGCGTAACAAACTCACAATTACATTTATAATATTCGTTAGGATTCTAGACATATGGAAAATAAAGTATGAGACAGAGAGATGAATCAACGCTTGTTATTCCTTGATGTTATGATTAAAAACATTTTCTTTATATTTTTTTTTGATAACTCTAAAGTTCGTTAATAGCTACTAAACAAATAAATCCCTTCATAAATTAAGGACAAAAAGACATATGTATACAATATATAGCTTACAAACTTTTATACAAGTTACAGGTATACGTAATTCAAGAAATTAATATTCGGCAAAGACAAGTTAAAGTGAGGAATATCACCGAGACAATAATAAAAAGGAAAGCCGTGAAAAAATATCTCAAATATTAGAATATATTTAACTTTATAGACAGCGTCGACATTTGTATCTTTCAATTGAACAGTTAGTCAATTGGAAACTGATTTTACCTTACGAAAAACTTGCTTACAATTTTAATGCGTATTATAAAAAATACGTTATAAGTAATATGTTCCCGTTTTCCAACTATCAACATATATTTTATTAACCCACTCAAATACATCACTCTCGCATCAGATCATTCTTCCAAAATACGCACTCGTTCATTCATTCATCCATTCATTCACTCTTGCAAGTTTATTTCACATAATTCAGTTCTGCCGCCATAAATCATGTGCTAACCATCAACACAAATGGGTGAATACTGACGCTTGTATAATACGAAGAATATAACTCGGAAACCTCAATTTAAGAATGATGTATTGCCTTAAAGGGTTATAGAATTAAATAACGGATATATTTTACTGTACAATATTACAATACTTCTCCTTTAGAACCGAATATCGACATAAAATACTAAACCTGTATGTTCTTGGCTTGTCTGTCCAAAGATTGTTAAAAACGTGGTCATATTTTATAGATAACCTCTTATAGTCGTCCATATAAACATTTTATTATTATTTTTTTTTTTACTGTGAGTCCAGTTCTTGATTCCGAACTATAATTATTGAGTTCGAATAATTACAATATTTGTGAGTACTATTTTAAAATTTCTGTATTTTATTAAAGACTAGCGGGCCCGGCAGACGTTGTCCCGCCCTGATAATAAAATAATCCTTGACAAATTGTATACCAAAACCTTCCTCACGTGTCACTTTATTTACTGGTGAAAACCGCATGACCATCCGTTCAGTAGTTTTTGAATTTATCGCGAACAGACAGACAAACAGACGCAGTAGGGCACTTTGTTTTATACTATGTATTATAATATGTATAACAAAGCGCGCTTCAAAAGTAGGTTGAATTAGTATTTTTAAATGTGTATTATTTTTTTACTAGCTTTTGCTTGCGCCCTCGAGTCTAGTCGAGTCGAGGTCTAGTTACTATAGATGATTTGGTCTATCCCTCTCTGACAGTACGCTTTTTCTGGAGAAGAGCTACCCTATCTTCTTGCAAAATCTCATGATTTGTTGAGTACCTAGTTAAGTTATGAACACGTAACAAACAAAGTAACATTAGCATTTATCATATTATTATCAATTAAATAGGTAATTTATATGACAATGTTTTTATTAACAGTAATATCATTCTTACTGGTACTCTAGAATTAAATATAATACAAATTCCGCTACTTCAATATAGTTTCTGGTCGCGGATTCGCTCGCGCTAATATACGTTTAACCTATTCGTGGGGAAATGTACTTTTTTTTATGGATGAACGATATATATACCTAAGTATTTTTCTATATCTCTGTTGCCATGTATGAAAAATTTCATCATGATCAGTTGATTAGTGAAACCGTAATAAAGAAAGTAACTCACTTTCGCATTTATAATATTAGTTAGGACACATACTTATGAATATCGTAACTTTTTTGATGTTATTTGAAACAAAAACATCGTTATTTAACATATACATTCATGTCTGTACGGTTACGTACATTGCATGTCGCGCTATTTATTACGTACGCATCAGTACATCTGAATTAAAATTATATTTATAAAATACTTGGGTAGTATTTGTTAGGTTGCACAACAACACCATTGTAACATATGAAATAAAGCAATTGTAACCTAACAAACAACCTTGTGGGAACAAACGGGCACCCCAAGAACGTAATATGTAACGCAAGGACTTGCTCCTCATCCTTATCATGCCAGTTTTTAAATTATATACAAGTATATAGTTTTTACGGTTACGTCATTAACAATTAATCCATTCATTTAAAGTTAAAATTGATGTGTACATAAAAATTTTGTGTGCTGTTATTTTTACGATAATAGAATTCGAGGTGAAGGCGTATCAGAGGCGTGTTCGATACCATTATATTATCAAATAAACCTCTATTCAGCCAATATCGTCGGGTGACGCTGTAAACAGTTTATGAATGTTAGAAGAAATAATGGCCTGGACGGTAAATGTGGCGTGTGTACTGTAGAACGTGTGTACCATTAAGATTTTTTTTCACCTTACGTGTTCAGGAAACAGGGTTGGCTTTCGCCACTGACGTGTTTATCCATGACGTGTTTACATTAATAATTGTTATGTTACATATTCAGTTACTAAACCATAAATTATTCGTTATTTATGCAATAACTTACACGATGTTGCTATATTTATTTATGTTCGTCTGCTGTTGCTACATAGAATATAATTTAACGGTAACCCCTGGCTTTTTTTATTGAAAATACAGATTAAGTTGCTATCGTTGTAACGTTTGCTATATTATCTACGTACTCGCTACCTACTGCATTTTATATTCATACTAGGAATTATTATTATTTTTATAAAAATCATCAATTCACTGGAATAATATACTACAAGTTGTAGGTAATCTATCTTTTCTACGTTGTTTATGTCTTCTTCATTCTTAACAGCCGCTTTTTTTTTAATTTATTTTTGGCAACCAATCTTTTAGATTATTACTGCCATTGTCGAGTAGTTAATAGTATTACAAGTTCTTTTTTCATTCTGTTTTTGGCAACCAGTCTTCTAGTAGACTATTACTGCCATTGTCATGTGAGTATCGATATTACAAGTTTCTTGATATAATTTCAATAAACTAACAAGATGGCGGCCATCTTGTTAGAACTTTCCATGGAGTTTTTGTGGCATCTCAGAATTCAAGGTTCGTGGTATTATTTTCTATTCACTTCACTTATACACAATAAACAAACTATATTACATAAAACACCATCAATTTTACACAATATAGAGTCAAGTAATACAAGATTAAGAATAAAAAATAAAATCCACTACATGACAGACAAAAATCCCGCCAAAAACTCCAACAGCCGCTTTATAATGATTTTCTCTATTGTTTGTGAACTGATTTTCTTTTGTTTTTGCTTAATAGGTATAGACGACCTCTAGTATTATCAATAGTTTTTAATAGTTTTTTTTGCTTACCATCTAGGCATTATTATGCATTTATTTATACTTCCTCATATTTCATACTTCTTACATTTGTAATATACAATAATTGTACAATACTAAATATATTTCTATTTAAAAAAAAAAAAACTTAGTAAATAGAAATAAGTATAAATATTCATATTAACACGTGAATAAAGAACTTTGGACCCCTTATTTTGGATGAATTTCGACCACTAGCATTAATTAATTAGCATTTTCACAAAATCCCTTATTTAAATTGCTAATAAAGATAATATGGTAATTCGTTAATGCGTGTTTTGATGTTCATTAATTACATACCAGAAATCGTTTCAGATTATTTTGTTGTAATTGATTAATTTATGAATGAATTATACATTAGACATTAGACATACTCTCAATAGTTTTGATCGACCTGTCTAAGTTTGATACATGATTTCTAATAACTTATTGTTACGTTATGAAAACTATAATATAAATTGACTAGCGGGCCCGGCAGACGTTGTCCCGCCCTGATTTAAAAAAAATCCTTGACAAAATATATACCAAAACGTTCCTCATGAATCACTTTATTCACTGGTGAAAACTGCTTGAAAATCCGTTCAGTCGTTTTTGAGTTTATCGCGAACAGACAGACAGACAGACGCGGTAGGGGACTTTGTTTTATACTATGTAATGATTTTAATTACAAGCCACATCAGTATACTCAATAAATTGATTAAGTAAAAGCTACAAGATTACATTTAGTACTTTTATAAAAATACCTTTTGGTTTAAGAACCAACGTTGCAGA
Organism: Antheraea yamamai; assembly: GCA_036509395.1. Taxonomy (NCBI): domain Eukaryota; kingdom Metazoa; phylum Arthropoda; class Insecta; order Lepidoptera; family Saturniidae; genus Antheraea; species Antheraea yamamai. The sequence continues at coordinate 14,015,682 of AP028432.1, forward strand.
ATAGATTATCGTTTTTTCATTTGTATTACCTACCTTTTCACGAGATTTTGCGTTTATCAGAGCGCACAGGAATTTCATAATTTATACAAACACTAGCGGGCCCAGCGAACTTTGTTCCGCCCTAATAATAAAAAATCTAGTCAAACTACCTAAATCTTCCTCATGAATCACTTTATTTACTGGTGAAAACCGCATGAATATCCGTTCAGTAGTTTTTGAGTTTATCACGAACAAACAGACAGACAGATGTGGCAAAGGAATTTGTTTTATAATATGTTGTGATAGCGGGTTGTATCGTAAATATTATGAAATTTGTCGAATACAAAAAATCCGCAAAGTTGGACTATAGAACAAAGAAGGAAATCATACACATACATGCATACACGTTGTCAGGCATACAGAAAGGATATATGGTGACTATTCTAGATAACTATTGTTTCTCTACATTAATGCGAGCGAACCCCATGAACAATAGCTAATAAATATATATTTATAAAAAATGATTAACATGAATTTTCTGATCTGAATTTTTTATTTTTTTTAAACTTAATTTTCGGCAAATAAGGCAAACTTCGTCAGTTAAGGTTTTTATTACGTATGCATAGTATGCCGTATTGTGCCGTTAACGAATGAACCTTCCACCCGGGATTCACTAATCCCGCATCGGAAACACCGAAGAAACGTGCTTCCTTAACAGCGGCTTATTATTGTTTAAGAAAAAGGAATCCGAAATAAAATGCAGTCTCAATTAAGCGCAAGTATATATACCCATATAGTATACCCATTTAAAATATGCGATGCAATGCAATGCCTGCTGTTGGTTGGTCTTTTTGTTATGTACTTCACAAGAAAGCCTGTATAAAATCAAATGTAGAACCTAAGAAGGCGCTCGTGAACGACAAAGCTTCCAGCGGTTTGGGGAACAACCTAGTCATCGATAAGAACTGACAAGAATATCGATCGGGTTTATTTTCTTGACTTAATTATATTTATAATACGAGTACATTGACATAGAAATCGCTTTTAGTAGATGCACAGAGAGGTGTCAATTCCAGACATCACCATCGTTCAGATATTGATCCAACACGCTTGGCAGGGCGCTTAAACTCACAGTCCAGGAAACCAGTAATGTGCTTTGGGACTTTATTATAAAACCTAACATTAACACCTAAGAAACTGTTCCTGGCCTTAAAAACTGTTACTGGTCTTAACCTTATGACCTTATGAAGTTGATATTTAGCTATTTCTGTTGTCGCTTTCGTTTTGCTAAATACGTAATTAAGGAGCCAGCCCAATACATATTGATTTGTTGTTTCTATAGGAGCCACTGACAAAGCCCACAGGATAGCGTAGGCATTGAGTAAGCTTGAATGTGTTACGGACGATGAAGCGTTTGTGACGCATAATTTTAACCTAATTTCGACGATGAAGTTAATGAATGACGTAAATGATTTAACGACATATGAGTTTATCGTGTTGCTACTACTTTGTACACTGGGAATCAGCAGAGAAAGTATAAAACTTGTGAGTACTTAGAGTTAGAATATATTTCTTCAATGAACGAACCTTTCCCTGTGCTTCATTCGCGTTAATTCGGATTTCAACTCAGGAAACGTACTCACCTCACAGCGTGTATGCAACACTTCATTATGGTCGTGTGAGTAGCTAAGATATGAGAGCATAACAAACTCACGTTCCATGTATAAATATACTATTTGCCTACGATTTCGCTCGCGTTTATGTATATCGGATATAGCCCTCGGGAACTGTACTACTTTTCTGGATTGAAGGTACTGTGTCATCTTTATATCCTTGATAACATATATTTTATAGGTGGTAGAGCCACGCTGAAGCTATTACTGGTTTCACCATGAATGGGTCGGCTCGCCTGGGGTCGTACCACCCGATCCACAGAAACATTGACATGAAGTAACAGTGCATTGTTGCGTTTCGTTTGGTCAGTGAGAGCGCCGGAGAAAATTCTCCCACCCCCTTCCCTCCCCTCTCCATCTCCTTAATAATATTATATATTATAATAATTAATATAATATATATTATTTAGTGACGCATTTCCAGAAAGTAACACCTTCTTGAATCAAATAAGGATTCGTTAGAATCATAATAGGTCTTTACCTATGAAATTGCCGTTCTGCAGTACTGGCCATTTCAAATCAAAATACTTTTTGTTTGGCTAAGAATTCTAATTTCAAATTAATTTTATTTTAAAAACATGGAATTCTTTTTCCAAAAGTAGTCATTGGTTTATTGAGTAGTGTAACATTTTCATCGCATTTCAATCTTTTTTGTCATCACAGATACGTTAAAAATTCGGGTAATTATGGGATATGAGTACTGTCGTGGCAGCAACGCGGCACAAGCGGCACGCAACATCAACGACGTTTACGGAGCTAACACTACAAACCAACGCACCACCTGTTATTGGTTTGCTCGCTTCCGTTCTGGGAATTTCAACCTGAAAAATGAACCTCGCGGTCGTCCGAAGACTTTGGTCGACAATGACGAATTAAAGGCGATTGTGGAAGCTGATGATGATACACAATCTACGGCTGAATTAGCAGCCGCTTTCGACGTTAGCGTCAAAACAATATTGGTCCATTTGCGTCAAATTGGCAAGGTAAAAAAGCTTGACAAATGGGTGCCCCACGAACTCAATGATCGCCAACGCGAAGTACGCGTCGAGACGTGCCTTGCACTACTCAACAGACACACAAATGAAGGAATTTTGAACCGCATTGTTACCGGCGATGAAAAATGGATTCTGTTTGATAACCGCAAGCGCTCAGCAAGTTGGTTGGATCCTGGTTCAGCACCTAAACAATGCCCTAAACGAAAACTTACCCCTAGAAAAGTGATAGTCACTGTTTGGTGGTCTAGTGCCGGTGTGATTCATCACAGCTTCTTACCCAACGGGGTGAGGTTTACTGCAGATGTGTACTGTGAAGAACTGAACATAATGATGGAGAAGCTGGCACATCTCCAACCAGCACTGGTCAATCACTCGTCTCCGCTGCTCCTGCACGACAACGCGCGACCTCATACTGCACAGCAGACGGTCTCCAAGTTGCAAGAACTGGGGTTGGAAGTTCTCCGTCATCCGCCCTACTCACCAGACCTTGCGCCTACAGACTACTACTTTTTCCAGAATTTGGATAACTCCTTGGCGGGAAAAAAATTCAATACCCGAGAGGCAGTACAAAATGCCTTTGAAGAATTGTTGCCTCCCGTCCAACTGATTTCTTTAAGAAGGGCATTAATAAACTGCCACTGCGTTGGCAAAGATGCATTGATTGCATGGGTGATTACTTCGATTAATACAAATAAAAAATACATGAAAAAAATTTGTTTCATTTATTTCATACAAAACGGCAATTTCATAGGTAAAGACCTAATATTTACTCTTGAAACAGACGATTAATAAATTGGAAGCAAGCGTTTGGAATATTTGGAAATGAAAAAATAAAGTTCATAAATTACTCGATGAGTTTACAGAAACATGAAATACTGAATTGTGAAAACAGAGTCAATAAAACGAAATCAAATCTATTCTATTACGGGCCTGAGCCATTCAAGAAGTCGTCAGATGTCAAAAGATTTATGACATAAATATGTCATCGTTAAGCTAAATCATTATCATTACATAGTATAAAACAAAGTCCCCTACCGCGTCTGCCTGTCTGTCTGTTAGCGAAAAACTCAAAAACTACCGAACGGATTTTCATGCTGTTTTCACCGGTGGATGGAGTGATTAATGAGGAACGTTTTAGTATATAATTTGTCAAGGATTTTTTTATAGTCAGGATGGGACAACGTCTGCCGGGCCCGCTCGTAAAATTGTATTAGCAATAAAAACATAATTTTTATAAATAAATAGGACTATGATATACACGATATGTTAATAGTTTGTTTAGGAAACAAGATAATTAAGTTAGCGATCTTTTATCAAAGACTAAAGTCAGAACTGCTCGAGAGACCTGTAGATATTTCACCACAAATTTTCAGCTTTAGAATGATAGAAAAATGGCAACGCTGACCAATATATCATACCTAATATATAAAAATATCGTGTCACGGTGTTAGTGTTCATACTCCTCTGAAACGGCTTGACCGATTTTTATGAAATTTCTTATGTGTGGTAGGTATGATAATAGATCGTAAAATATGTGTATCATATCGCTGGTGTCGCTGTCCAGATTTTTTTTTTCAATTCTATTGACAATTTTTTTTGTATCTTTTTAAATCGTCATCTAAAAATACCTCTCTAAAATACCAACCTTCCACCTCCCCCAGAATAACCCAAAATTTTCACCATCCTACCCCATCCTCTCAGTTTTTAATCACGATTTTAGTATTTTTATCCAAATGATTCAACGGTCCTTCATATTTAAAACAGAACGAAATTATTGATGTGGCCGAATGACAGATGGCGCTACGTCCGCCTCATCGAAATTTCTTCCAGAAATGCATACGTAAGTCATTCTCTAAACCAACTAGATACGTGCTGGAGTGAATCTCTGAATTGCTTGGTTTCAAAATTGGAAAGGGTGGGAGTCGTTGTAATCGGGTTCTAGGTTTTTTTATGATTTTTCGAGTTTTGAAGTACAATTGAAACCGGTAGGTAACCGATTTCATGCAAACGAAGTTGCACGGGTCAGCTAGTAATAATATAATTATACTTTAGTGCAAATACGCAGATATTTCTCTATTGATGCTAAAGAGCTTGTAAGTTATTAATTACCACATACTAATATTTTAAAACTATTGTTGGTTTGAACGAGCTAAATATAGAAGCTACCAGTCAGTTCTAGAAAAAAAATTGCATTTTATAGCCTATTTATTTATTTCAGAAAGTCATAGGGTATCTAACATCTTTAAAAAAAATCACCGTCCGACGAAAATCGAACTTCCACCGAGAATGCCCGAAATGTGAATGCCTATGAAAGTGAACGCGAGACATTCTGCCGCACGACTCAGTCGCGTGGTCAGCTCCTTATCCAACAGTCATGGAATATGTTACATGACGAGAAGTGTTATTAGATTTATTAAAAATTACCTACCGCTGTTGTCACCGAGTCAAAATTAAAAAAAATGAACTCGAATATAATTTCAAGGTATAGCTTGTAATTGTAATAAGATATAATATTATCTAGTAATTTATAGTAGAATTAACTCTTCACCGTGATTTCCTTCGCGCGTTTCTCAGTCCCAAGGATTCTCTATGCCGATTTTAATGATATATATTTAAATATCGTGAAATGCTAACAAACAGACATACGGACAATATTACTATAATATTTTTATGAATAAAATGCGCTTTTATATATACTACTAACTAGGTTAGCTTATGTGACATTCATAAGGTAAACAAGAAAAATATATTACTTTTTTTCTAATATTGCTACGTGGGTTTTCTTAAATCAGAAAATAATGATTTTTCATAACGGTTTCTACAAAGTAAGCAGTGCTTGTTGAGTACTTAAAAACTCAAACTGTGGAATAACAAGGAATAACAATACATCTTACAATTACATACTATATTTATATGCTCTTTGAAGAGAGAATGAACATCGAGAGACAATCGGCTGAGTGCGTTAAGAGTTCGCCTTAGTAGTCCGGTGAAGCTGTTAATACCTTGCTAGGTCAGTAGCGTAATCATTCCGAAAAAAAAGAACATCGAGAGACATTGCTCCATTATATGATATTAGTTTCATTCATAATAAAACAGGAAAATAATTGTAATTTCATTCGTATCTATTTACTTTATTCTTAATCAAAGACATAGACAAACTTAAAATATAAACGGTAGTTTAAAAAGGCCTTGTTTTTTTTCTTCTATGTAGTTGATATTTAAGCACGAATACAGATTCATACCTTTTCTATTAATAACAGTAAAATATTGAAACGGAATAATATTAAATCAGATGTGCCTTTTTTCGAAACATCCAGTAGGATTATTGAATTTGTAAGTAATTATTGTTATATGGAAGCACCAAGAAATATAAGTCGTTCAAACACTTATTACGATTAGTACATTACACCTATGCGAAGGGTTTCTAGTGTGTGAAATACATACATACACCTGAATAATTACCCTGATCTTTTCTTCTGTATATGGATGAAGCTTAAAATAATTTACATTATATGTATATATATCTATACATATAATAAAAGGCTAACAGGACGAAATCTGTACATAAAATATACATATAATAAAAGGCTAACAGGACGAAATCTGTACATAAAATATTTTAAAGACAAAATACTTTGGGAGGGTTTACAATCAAAGACAGAACACATTTCTATAGTTTTTAAAATTTTTGTCTGTCTGTCGGTCTGTCTGTCTGTCTGTCTGTCGTTTGTACAGGATTCACGCAAAAACTACTGGACGGATTTTGACGAAATTTGGTATGGTGATGGCTTATACGCCGGTATAACATTTAGGTCATGTTTTACATATATATCACATTTGTATGTCTGTTTATTTTACTTTTAAGAAAACATAAAAGAGAAGAAATTTACGCAAAAACTACTAGACAGATTTTCACGAAACTTTGTAAGGTAGTAGGTTATACATCGATATAACATACTAGCTTCTGCCCTCGACTTCGTCCGCGTGTAATAGTTACATTTGGCCCCCGAATCCGAGAAAAATCTCTATTTTGGAACATTCTTCATTGATGCTCCACCCCCATTGGCCTTAGCTTGATGCTATATAGTATATAGCCTACCTCGATAAATGAGCTATCTAACACTCTTCAATTCGGAGCAGTAATTTCTGAGATAAGAGCGTTCAAGCAAACAAACTCTTCAGCTTACTGTAACAAGACCAAATCTGTAAATTAAATATTTTTTGAAAATTGTAATGGGGGTAGACTTTGTTATCGATTTAGAAGCCAAAGATTATCCTTTTACAATTTTTGTCTGTCTGTCGGTCTGTCCCTGTGAGCATGCATCACTCTGAAAGTACTGGACCGATTTTGACGAAACTTGACACAGGGATAACTAATATTATAAGGTTACATTTAAGAATTTGTTCTATAAAACGCAAAGGGTTTTCCAGAATAACGGACGAAAGTCAAAAATTTGTAGTTAGTGAAATTGTTGACGGATTTTGGTAAATTTTCTTTGTGCTATATATAGCAGAGAGATTAGCTATAAATTTAAGCTATATTAGAATGAAGTTCCTTATTGCGCGTTACACGCTATGAGCGGATGGGAGCTAGACCGAAAAAAATGTAACAAGACTATTTGCGACACCTTAGTACAAGAGCCGATAACGTTGGAAGACCAAACATTTTAGAAAAGCTGGTTTTTTTAATATATCTTTCTTTATGTTTTTCCAAACAAGATTCAGACACATTATTGTTAATAGTAAAAATGTCTGGGAATAATAATTTCATGTTTTAGTAGGGTTTTAAAGTTAGGGAAAAGCAAAACATTCAAAAATTATTTAAAAATCAGTATTTTTGACTGTAAAGGTTCGATGTACACTAATAAACGCAACGCTTACAGGCAGCCAGGTAACCCGCACGTTGTTCGGAAGAACATAAAGATATATAAAAAACTGGCTTATTTAAAATCGCTCTCGAAACCGTTGCTAGCTCTTAGACGAATAGTTACAGGCAAGTGACGGTTGACGCGTCGACGCGTTTTTCATATTTATATTTTTCTTCAATACAATGGAGTGTGAAAAAGTTTTATTACAAGTAGAAGATAGTTATGATAAAGTAAGTGGTAGAGATGATTATTTAATTTTCTTTTGCGTATTGTATATGTGCAGAGTCTACGCGCAGTAGGTTAGGTGGCCTGATAGAGAAAAAGAGAGAGAGAGTAAATATAATATATCTACACATAAAATTTTCATTTCAATAGCAAACCAAATCAAGGATTGCATATTGATATATTAACTTTTATTAACTTGATTATCCCAGATCATTCAGTGTTTAATTTATCACTAATTATTTTATAAATATATTTTATCGTTTGACTTACAATTTAACTGTATCAACTTGATATTTTATAATGTAAATTATACTGACTGTATAGTAAACGTCTCCAAATAAGGAAAGGAACTTCGTTTCAACCGGAGGTCTATAGACCCCTCAAGCCTATTTTTACATTACCGCCAATATATGTAGGTTAGTTTTTATCTTAATTGAACCCAGTAGATGATGTTACGAACGGGTTCTAGGCTTATTTTAAAAGATCTCTCGCATACCATCTGGGTATATGTTTGAGTGAGTCCCTTGATAGTTTGAATTTACAATTAGAAACCGTAGGTGTGGCTGCAATCGGGTTTTGGGTTTATTAAAATTTTTCGCGTTTCCAAATACAATTGGAATTGGTGATAACCGATTTGGTGCAGACGAAGTTGCACGGGTCAGCTAGTATATATATATATATAAATATATATAAGGTCTGCCGTTGTGCACGGATTACACAAACCTTATTAGATAAAT
>AP028432.1:14024457-14082033 GCA_036509395.1 Antheraea yamamai
AATATATATAAGGTCTGCCGTTGTGCACGGATTACACAAACCTTATTAGATAAATGTGGATCCATTCTTTTAGTATCCCTTCTTAGACACGAAAATTTTAAGAAACTACGAATTTATAAATGTTACACGTATAAATGTTACACGTACAACGATCTGTCTTTTCTTGTCGTGGAGCAGTGAGGCGAGCGGTGTAATGTGCATGCGCAGGACAAACCAGACGAAGTTACGGTTTATTAATTACTTACTAATAAACTGTTGGGTTTAAGACTAACACATACCTTAGTGTTATTGATTTGATCTTGTATTGTTTTGACTTCTTTATTTAATTCAATGTAGTTCTCGCTATACCTATTTTTCCTTGAATAGCCTTTAAATAGGTCGATGTATGTTACAATTTCTTATAGTTTTATAAGCTACTAGCTGACTCGTGCCCACTTCGTTGGGCGGTACACATTTATAAAAAACTACTTTTTGTGACTTAAATATAAAAGTTATATATATGCTGTCGCTGACATTTTTGCTTTATCAAGCTCTACAACTTCTCTCTGGAATTTAATCATATATCCCTCATCGTTAAGGCAGCGTTCGTAAGAAAAGTTTTCGTTCGATCGTTTTTTCTCCGACTTACTTTGTAAATCCGACTTCCACAAAAAAGTCTTTTCATTTTTCGTGATAATATATAGCCTATGACACTCACAAATAACGTGGCTTCCTATTAGTAAAATTATTTTCAAAATCAGTTTAGTAGATCCAGATACTACCTCCTACAACGTCACAAACTCACAAACTTTACCTCTTTATAATATTAACATAGATATAAACATATATTTATAAAAAAGACACAACTGAATTAATAAAAACGTAACGGCTTACCTCACCTATTTCGAATCAATCGATAAGTCAATTCGAGTGTAAAATGAAGAAGATCCGATTTCCATTGTTAACAAAACAATGCGAAATAGCCGTTAACTACATCAATTACCTAAAAGTTTCTTTTAAGATATTAATTTATTTGATTGTAATATAGTTATTATCACAACCAATATGTATAGATAAATATAGCAAGTGAAAATTTAGATACTCGCAGTATTGTGGGATATGACACTTCATGTTCATATTTAACACATAAAATAATATTATCAAAACAAATCCTAATAAACAACAAAGAGAACCTTAGGTCAAGATTGTTCTAAGAATTTCAAAAGTATGGGTAGTATCTTAAATAAACCTAGGTTGAATGAACGGTGATAAAACCTGAGATCTGCGACCCGGAGTTAATAGCTTTCGATAATAAAACGAACAATAAAACCGTTTGTTTGTTCAAACTTCGAAAAATTATTGTTTGTTAGTTTGCTGGCTTTACTTTCAATTCACTTTCACTTCACCCGATAGTCATTGGCACTTAGCTTTGACATAGACGCTTTGAGATTGAGTATAAATATTGTATGTTTCTAAATAATTAGGTCACATATTAAGCACCTATTTTTTATTGATTTAGAACGAGAATCGAGTGCAGAGTATCCTCCATAAATGTTGCTACTGTTTAAACATTCACCTGGTATATTAGTTAGTAGAAATTGAGGTGTTTGTTTGTCAACCCGAATTTTGCTGGGGTTTTTCTAGCCGATAGAAGATTTTCAGAAGAATACCTAGGCCACACATTATGTTTTTGATGTGAGTTAATTAGTAAATAAAAAAAATATTACGGAGGTAACTGAACATTGGTAAAAGGGTTAAACAGTTATAATAGTTATGACAAAAAACATTAAAAAAGACTCTCACAATTAATTCATATGAAAATACAGTAACAGTAGTAATAACTAAGAATAACGTTTTTCAAAGTCAATATAGTAGTTGGAAAACAAATATTCTCACAGAGAACATTTTATAGAAATCACGACATGAATAAAGTCGTGTATGTGACACGCGTACAAAATAATCTTTTCTCAGAGTTATGCTATAGACGAGGAATTGAAACGTCACTTTAAAAAATGAGAACCAGACCTTTCCAAAAGAAGAGGAAAGGCTGGACGAAAAGATCGTTCATAAATCAATTTCGAGTCCGCATACGAGCCGGTAAAATGAAAATGGTCGGAAAGTGGAATATTGTGTTTAAGCTACAAAGGCCAAATAAGCTTTTGTACTCAAGAAGTTGCAAATAAAGGACTGATGAGGATGTGGAGGCCGTAAATAAAAGCCATGAGATTAATAATGGAAGAAAAGTTTTACTTTATCTTTCAATGAAAAACAATTATAAAATATACGCACTGACGTTTACATACACGAGGTTTGCCAATCAAACATATGTTTATAATATTAACTAGGTTTTGCTCGCGTTAACCTTTTTAGACTCAGATCTGAAAATGGCCAATTATGTTTTTAATTTCACGACATGGTAAATTGTGAATTTCATGGATTAGTAAATAAAAAAAAACAAACAAATTTAATTCGTACAAATAAAAAAATAATTTTAAATTACATTTTACATAAAATAATTTTACAACAAATAAATTGTTGTGCTTCAAAGTTTTTTAAAAAATCAGGTATTTTTTAATCTTATGCTGGTATGACTGTTGACCTGTGACTCGTGAGTTCTACAGTCATTTGTATGGAGCTTACCTAACCTTTATGGTTTTGGACAGTCCAGGAGTTAATATAGATCTGGAACGTAGACTCGCGCCTCGGGAGATCGAGACGCTGAGGTCCCAGCTCCTCCAGGTCCTGGGAACAGCCACGCCGCGTGCTCATCACGGCCGTTGGCCCGGATCTCTCGCTCTAAGCCATCATCCGTAAGGTGGTCGAGAGCGAGAACGGGTGGTGCTCCGTCGCCTCATATTGCGAGGCGGTTATGCTCGCAAAGGAGGCGGCGAAGAGGGAGAGGAAGCAGACCAGCCTGCTCCTCTCCCGCGGTCAACGATCACGGCTGTGCAGAGTCAAAAGTGACCTGAAGCCGCCGTAAAAGGAGCCTGCGGGCGGCCGACGCGGGCACGTCCATCGCTCTGACAGAATTTCTGCACAGGCCCGTGTGGTCGACGCGCATTGTGCCGATGCGCCTCCAACAATCGTCGGGGAAAGCAACTCTCGCCCTCCCCTGAGGGGTATACCATTCTGACCCCTCAACCGCGACGAGGCCCCTGACGAGGGGCCGACACCTACCGGAAGGTGAAAGTGAAGAAGGCATCATGGAGTTTTAGTCCGTGCAAGTCGGACATACCCCACCCTCAACTGCCCGGCTAGAGTGGGAATCCATAGGGATTTCTCCATGTAAAAAAAAGAGTTAAAATAGATTTGATTTATCCCTCGGGATCAGTACTTTTTTCTGAATGAAATACAACCCTCTCCTTGTCGTTTCCTTTCCTTTCCATGTCCTAATTTATTACAATTTACTAATAATTTTATATTATACTAGCTTTGCCCGCGACTCCGTCCGCGTGGAACCTAATGAAAAAAAACAGTGACTAATAAAATCATCTGAATGTATTAAGTCCATTTTCTCTCATATTTAAGTTGCGTCGTCATTAAAATTACAATAACTTTTGAAAGAGTGAATCGATTTGAATGAAACCAAGACTAAATGTTACTCGAGGATACATTTTATGATTTTCTTGGTTTTATCGTGAACGCAGTACTTTAGCAGTAATGCGTGTTCAAACAGACAGACATTTCTAAAAATGTTTGAAATGTATTTTATTATTTTACTTATTCCAAGACACCTGCAACATTTTTTTTTCACAAAAATCCAAAGTACAGACATTTACATTCTTATTATATATAGATGACATTATTTTAATTACATAATATTATTATAATCGCGTCAACATATGTATTTTTTTATTATGTCAATTTCTTATTATCCTTTCCCCTCAGTACTACGCAAACATTAATCATTATGAAGGAAAGAGTAACGAGGAAGGGACTCGGAAATTATTTTATGGACTTTTTATTTGTACAGCTGCTATTTGTCAAAAGAACTCTTTAACAACTATCCACTAAAATCACTCTTATGTACTGTTCAAAGTTAACGACGATATATCCTTATTTATTTATCTATATAATATTGGCGAAATGTTTTATTATTATTATGATCCTGTTATAATATAATTAAAGGTCTTTGAACTTTGTTTAATTTTGTCGAAACGTATTGGTTAAACTTTGTGAGTTGATATTATTATAATTTAACTATTACACGAAAATGAGAGAGGTTTAAGAGGAAACGCGGTGCTGACACAAAATTAATGAATAGATTTTTATATATCCTTATTTAAGAAGTGTTAATTTTTGTAGTGAATATTAAGAAATATTCTCATATATTTTACAATGAAATGGAACGACGTCAAATATAATTTTATTAATTAATGTATATTCATCCATAATTAAATCAAATGTCGAGCATTTAACGTGGTAGCGAGTCTCTTTTTTTTAGAAAAACATGGCATAGCTGTGAAATATTATAATGAGGGTGAAAAGGATAATTTAATTAAATAATAATGTAATATATTGTAAACTAGCTGTACTTGTTACTGTGCTTTAGGTGACCCGCATGTTCGTTTACCTCCTATGATAAAAAAATAAAATAAATAAAAAATAAACTAAACCGTGTAGAAAATAAATTGTCTTTTACAAGTTTTTAATAAGAATTATGTACTACAAATTTCATAGGTAATTATAATTCGTCCATTATTACACCGTCATTTTAAACGGACAAATGATTCACATTGGTTTGAATTAATAACATTCAATTTCTATACAAAATAATTTACATTTGGAATTTTCGCATAATGAAATCATACCGGAGATAAACAAAAGACTCTATTACAAATGGATCTATCTATAGAATACATGTATTTCAATGTCGACGCAGCGTTATCAAAATAAAATATTTGATTATAAATCACCAGACGTGCTTTAAATTTTTTCGTGCGTTTCAACGTAATGTAATTTGGTTGTAAAAACAAACAAGTGTTGTGTCGGTGTGTAAGTGAAATGTTTATTTAAAATTTGATATGAAGATAATTTAGCTGCCTTGTAACTAATTTTTCTCGGTTACGATATTTCCAAACATACTTACGTTTCCAGTAATAGACATTCTTAAGAGGTTTTTTTAACAGTTTGATGCAATAAATAAAATGAATTATCTGAACCACATTAAACCCTAAATAAATAGCAATTAGTCTCCAAACTATCAAGACTATTTGATGCATAACACGTTTATCTGTAAACTGATCATTTTATTCTTGGGTTTTATTATTCTACTAATTCTAAATATAATTGCTCTCTTTACATGTATCTTTCCTAACGTATATAAATAAAACAATCGAGGTCTACCCCTATGCGTGCATCACTCAAAAATAACTAGATAGATTTCGAACATCTTTTTTAAATCAAAACACATGCCGTTTTATTACGAAAAAGTTAAATAAGCGTTGAATACTTGCTTAACAAAATTTGATCACAATAGTGTGTCTTGTTTAGTGAAACAGATATTGTTTAAATTTGAACATTGTTTAACAATTGCGTAAGTTTATAGTTACTATTTTACAATTTGAAATTTAATAAGGCTTAAAATTTTAAACACTGTTTACTAAAACTCGTGTTCATTTTTGTTTTTGTAATAATACCGATGGTTTTTATCTGGAATAAATATTATCACGATATATTTTATTTGATATATAATTATGAAAGTATTAAGAAACTATGATTTAAGACGTGTTTTCTTTCCATGACGAAGTGGGGTTAGCAATGTGGTGCGTATGCACAGGAGAGATGAGTTTGTAAGCAAAGTATATTTTTGGTATCAATTTTCTTAAGTTTTTTCTTCTGTACATAAAATATATTTTTAGCAATCTTATAAATAATAATAATAAAAACGTTTTAACCTAAACAATAATAAATAAAAACGTTTAACCTCAATCAGCCGATTCAATAACACACTATTGAACATATACCACACTCGATACGGATGGGCCGACGCTCCGCACGAGAAAGATCACGATCCCATTTCTCTACGCCTTTTACAGTCTCGCTCCTCCGACATATCGGGACATGTCACGTCATGTCAGGTCGAGTTCACCAAGAACAATCAAATACAACGTCAGCCGATATAGAAATACAGCACTAGTATAGTTACCACGAATTACACTGGTCTGCAACAAAATCCTCCTTTAAAAAATTATGTATTGATGCTCTGAATCTGTTCCCGATAGCCGATTTTTTCTATAACGTCTAGATTTTTCGATATGGTTTTTTTTTTCAAAATATCATAAATTGAGTTTTTTCTTATTCGTTTTATGTATTCACGTCGTATATATACATACGAAATAGGTTTTTGTCGTAAGAGAATGCAGGAAAGTATGGAAAGTGATTTCTATGGAAGTACATAATATGAGCCTGCACAGTATTTACTGTGACTTTACAACAGTTAGTTGAAAACTTATCTTTTAATAGTTTACGTTCTATATCAAATACTTTAGTGAGTTTTGCACAAAACTCATACTATATGTATATATTTTTAAAGTAGTTTATGCGTAGGTTATCCATTTTTCTATGAACAGACATAATAAGCATAAATAGATTTTTTTATTGAATTCCATTCATTTTTAGGTTATGAAATGCCGCGCACTTTAAGAATTCTACAGACTGTTCTTAGAGAGCTACGACAGATAACGTTTTCAATTCAAAGTTGAACAAAGCTGAGAAAAGCTTGGGTGGCTTTTGTAAAAGTGTGTGTTAAAGAAAAAAATTTATATGCTATGTTGCCACACTTCGTTACTAGATGGCGTTGCAACACATCAACTTCTGTACCGTTTAACTATTGTCTTAACAGAATGTTAGGTGTATATATTTGACGAAAAAGAATATTTACACAATATCCATTCTGTATAACTGAAACATTATTTCAACAAAGAATAAAAAGACTCATACAAAGCCACGGGCACATCTAGATGTAGATGTTGTGTAAAAGATTTAGGTAAAGTGTAAATAGACGGGAATTTATAAACCAACGTATGAATCACATTCTTATACTAAAAATGTACCTGTATTTTTCTACGAAAATAAAAAAATAATATTTGGAATATGCGGAGTGACAAACAACCGCTTTTTAGAACCGAGCGTATGCATATTCATAAAGGTTCTGTTTACGCATGAAAAGGAAATAATGAATGTAGTTAAATCCTTATACAACTTCACGATAAAATATACAGAGATCGTAAATGAAATTCATATTAGTATATGGTAGAATATATTAAAATTGAAAACTTAATCTCATATACATACATTTCTGTAGTTTGTTTATTGTTTGTTACTTCGTAATAATATTTTACTAGTAAAATTGTACGGTCACACGCCAATGATCGCATATAATTATATTAATCTCGGCGTTGTCCCGCCCTTATAATTAAAAAAACCTTGACAAATTATATACTTAAACTTTCCTCACGAATCACTTTACCTATTGGTGAAAACCGCATGATAATCCGATCAGTAGCTTTTGAGTTTATTACGAACAGACAGACAGACGTGACAGAGGACTATGTTTTATAATATGCAGTGATAGAACGACACTCGCTTGAGTGTACTTTCTACACTCCCATTAAGTGAAATAGCAACGAAGACTTAATTGTTAAATGGATTTAGATATTTCCTGCAATGAAATAAGTCAAATTTTGCAGTAGAACAAAACAACGAATCAACTCATCCTTATATGTCTCTGTGTTAATAATATTTAATCTTCTATATCACAGCATCATTATAGTGGGAGGTTTAATTGGGATAATTTAGTTTACGACGGGTGAGAACTACCTCTATTTAAGATGGAGGAACAAACACAATAGTCTTAAGATGATGCGGCCTAATTCGAAGCGACATAAATCTAAAACATTGACTCGAGTTAATAGTGTGTGAATGATGACGTAAACCCCTTTCATTTGAAACTGTAAACAAGATTTTTACTTTAAAAGGTACCGACGGTGAGAATGATGTCGAATTTATTTGTAGTTTGAATAATTTCTACATAATACATGTTATATTTAGTTATATAAATTTTATCGTATCGTGTGATGCGTTATTTTCAATGCCTCCAGAAAAAGGCGACGGACGCTATAACGTTGAAGTAACGACTGTGTAGGAGGTTTATAGTCGCGGTTAGTCGTGTCTGCTGTCTATGTATACACCTGATTAGATTCCACGTATTATATTCGTCCGGTCGTAGAAAAAAATCATTGTGCCGATAACGCAACAAAAATTATCTCATATTTTATCCATTACCTGATAAATTGATATAGTGGAGTAAAACCATAGGACGGATACACATTTTATCTACTATTTGGCTTAAGTAGGTTAAACTTTTGGTATGGTGGTAGGACTTTTTACATGATCGTTTACCTGGCTATCACCCTCAATTCGAAAATCTATCTCCAAGCACCCATTGGTATGATACGGCAGCTGTACATGGGAGCCAGTCCCCTCTAGGTTAAGCGTGTTTACAATCTTAGACTACATGGCCAAACCATAAAAACACTAAAGTATATTAAAAAAAGTAAAAAGGAAATAACTGAACTAGATTTTCAGTCATTTCAGTTATGAAATTACACGTAGATAATACGAACTCGAAGTAATTCAATATAAATTCATCTTTCTAAGCTTTCTTTACTTAATGGATCTTTATAGACTCTGGCAGTTCAAGGTTATTGTTAATTGCCGTATTATCTTGTCTTATATTTAGAAACTCGTTTAGTTACTTTCTGCTAGACATTGAACTATGTATTAAACTATTCGCGTTTCATTTATTTACAAATTGCGTTGTTCTTTTGATATCGCCAAATTATCACCCTTTTTTTCCGCCTCGCAATTTCATCCTCTGGTAAAAATCTGACATTGTATAGTATACGTAACCTATCTCACTCCGAAGACAATGTATACTATTGCGACCGTAAATTCAGAGCTAAAGTTGGGTACGCGGGTCATGTATGGAATAAACACAGCCCCCAAACGGAACCCAGACGTTTTAGTTGAAATCTCTTAGAGAAATATATCTATAGGAGCATCACGTCATTTTACTCTGTACAGCCGTCACGTACCTATGCATTATTCCCTACATTTTCCTTGGAAGAACACGTTACAAGTTCTTGTTCAACCATTAGTCTCTCCATAAGGTATAAAACACGGTAGTCGAATGATGTAGCTTTTCTGTCATAGTCTTACTTGAATATAACCTTTTTTGGAATAATCTGAATTAAGAGATATGAATCAATTAGCTACTATTCAGTTTATCGAAATATTTTTACATAAACTACAATGCTCTCGTATTGACAGTTGTTACATTTAAAATTAAGAATGGTATTACTAATCCAGCAGACGGGAAGTGAACCAGCAAAATGATAACTATTACATTTCAATACTTTTGGAACGACGTTTCTTAACACGTCTTGAAGTAAAAGTTGACTGGTAGAAATCGTCACATAAAGAAAGTGTTATCTCACCTTCATGCGACATTCTTTCTCATTGTCCCTATTTTTATTGTATACGTGTATGTGTGTTTGTGCGTGCGAGTATCGCTATTCAAGTAGACTAACATCATGCGCTACCAGTTGCAATGAACGCGTGGAAATTACACAAAACTTTTTGTTATTTAGCATTTTTGAAATGAGAAATTCTTTAGGTGTTTTGAGCGGTATTTTTTTATATAATTTATAATTCACTACTTTACACCAAATTTTTAGTAAATGTATATAAAAAAATGTAACTTTTGATTTGATTCTTTAGTTTATGTTATTGCCATTGAAAATGTATAGAAAAAATATATACAGTTTACACAAAAACAGAGAAAATCGTACGCAGGAAATATATTTTTTTTTACAACAACTTACTTGACTATAATTGTTTTTATATGTCAATGACTATAATATACAGATATGAACATCTAAATCTCCATATCGAATTAGGTACGTTCGGAGTGAAAGAAAAAATTCAAAGACTTTCGTTCAGACTGAGGTCTCCTATCCGAACATGTTTATTATGCTTTCCTACGAACCATGATATAGTACACATTATACATTTATATATTAAATATAGAATGACGAGCCGGCGGTAATAATATTGTTTCCTGCTTTGTAAAAATAGTCTCATTTATTTTAACAATGACCATAAATCTAGAATTGTGCCGTCCAAGCAACCTGCAAGACACGTTTAACGTAAATTCTTAGCTTTGATAACGTTGCGGAAGTGTAAATTCGCGTATTCACAATATAAACAATTTTACTTTTTGTCTTCCCACGGGTGAAGACCGGTATGTGACCTCGAATGAGAATTCGTAAAGTAATAATATGACGAGTGCTTTTTCAATTTTATTTGTAAATAAAACAAATGTTAACACCTGTTGAGAGGTGCACCATACAATATTACCAATTTCATGAATAAATACGGTTATTTAACGTAAGCGTTGATAACATTTCGGTTGACGATTTTGGATCATCAACAAATAGTGTAAACAAATCGGATAGTCGATTTTGATATTGTTTTTATTACCTATTATTTAGAGATGTTTTCCAAACTATATGCAGGTTTTTTTTTGTTCAAAAAGTAAACAAAAGAAAAGAAATCGTAAAGACACTTTTCGGGCGTTTACATTGCCAACGTTTACAAAACCCTACGAGATTTGTCAAGGTAATGTACTGTGATAAAAATTGAAGATTACTGTTTTCTGTATATTAAATAAAATGCCACACATTTAAAATTATACGCAATAAAAAAAGGCGTTTATGTGACAAAATATACGAAGCTTTTTTTCACTTTGACGATCAGTGGATGTCAAAGTGCTAAAAAATGGATCGGATATTACGTGTCTAAATCATTTGGACATCACGTTGGTATATTTCACGCGCGCAAATCCGAAGCAGACGACTACATTGTATACTGAAAGAAATTTTGTTTTATTTTTTTCTAAGCATTCAGATACGAGTAAAAATATTGGCCATAAAAAAAGTCGAGGCAGTCACACGGACTGCCGATAGAAGTGAAAACTTAAAAGTATGAAATAAATGTGTCCACTTTTGAATTTTTATGTTAATTATAGTGGGAATGACAATATTTAAATTTTAGATTTTTTTATTGAAATTATTGACACTGTGATTTTCATACCTATTGACACTAAGCAATAATTATATTAATTTTTTTAACGTCTATTAATTAATCAAACGTATGATAAGCTGCAAAATATCAATATTACATGTACGTAGGCCCCTATACCACGCGTCGCTAGTCTGATGCAAGACGCGCACACGCAATAGAGCTGGTCATGCTTACGTAGCATATCATGACGCAAAATTATAAATTTATCTCCTGCCAAAACTACCGCTTAACATGACTAAAGAAGTTTTTACTTCGAAAATACAGATTTTCGAAACGATTTTCTTAAAATGTATGTCCATTTATTTTATATTTTAATCAGCCGGTACCGGTTCGCTATAGCTTCTTTACAGCCTGTTGAGAGACTTTTTATGTATTAATTATCAAAACTTTTAAAAATCACAAATTGTCTGAAAATGTAGTTATTTTTTACTCTTTACATATTAAAGTTATCTCACCAGCTGGTGACTAGAGATGATAATATCACAAGCTTAAAATAGGAACGTTGTAGAATTTATGTAACCAGTTTGTTGTTAGAAAACAATTTACCGTTATGCCATTGGCTTCATTACGATGATTTCTTTTACA
The DNA here is from genome assembly GCA_036509395.1 of Antheraea yamamai. Classification (NCBI taxonomy): domain Eukaryota; kingdom Metazoa; phylum Arthropoda; class Insecta; order Lepidoptera; family Saturniidae; genus Antheraea; species Antheraea yamamai. Next base: position 14,036,170 of record AP028432.1, read on the forward strand.
GAAAACTCAGGCTCATTCTAAGATTTTAAATTATATTAATCGCTTTCTATATGAACATTATAGAGTTACTCTACTATACCTGATGGTAATACAATCTAAAACCAAAGCGCTCACCGAAAAATGGAGACGGCATGCCAACGTGCAAGCAGTCCGGTACCGAGATAATAACATTAGTTAAAAAAAAAAGTACTTTATTCATTTTAGACTCTGAGAAGCTGTTTATGAGCGTTGAAACTACCACCACTTCGGAAAACAACTCAAATAACCGGCAAGAAATTCGATCAGGTTTATCTTTTTAACGTACATATCTCTATAAATATACATTACAGGTGTTATCCCTTTGAAATGAGGTCCAGAAAGGGAGGGGTATAAATTCCAGACATCATTATCGTTCACATATTGATTCACCCTATAATAAATACCCCTTTGACGTCAAAACCAGCTTGACATGATGAATGAACTTATTATCCGGCTTTGGGACTATATTATAAAAGCAAACGCTATTACATAAAAAAAAAACTGTTACTGGTCTTTTTTTCACAGTTTCTATTAGATATTTAAATCCTGCAGGTCTCCCTGTTTTCTAGAAGGTATTTATTTGAATCATGCCGGTCTTCAACTCAGCTTTTCTAAGTTTTTGCGTATATTCGTTAAATAATCAACGAAGTTTGATCCTGAAATGACCTAGTCGGACTAAATTGTCGTATTCTACCACTTGGCACCTCTGAAGTAGCATCGAATATAATTATTGTTAATTAAAGTAACTCTTACTTAACATTACAGGCAATCAATAACAGGACTTAAGGAACTTTTTGGAAAACAAAGACAAGTTTGAACCGATTTAACCTATTAAAGTTTGTAGTGGACGCTATGATGAAAATTTTTTTGACGGGATCTGAGTCTGTCTTGTAGTGGGTTTTATACTTTTTATTTATAATCTATTATTTTACTTTATGTTTTGTAATATTGGTCGCACTTTACGTATTATACTTCAGTTATTGTGTACAACTGAAATTTATGGGAAATCTCCATGGAAAGTCCTAACAAAGGTTGAAATTATTGAAGATTGGTTGTCGAAACTAAAATTAAATACATGTCATACATTTAAAATGGTAGAACTAGTGTCGCTGAGTATATTGTGTTCAAACGACCACTACTGAACCACTATATGAGTTATGAATCTGCTTCGCCTGAATTTCTGGGTTCAACCTGATTATCAACTGAAACCATAATTCAAGATATTTATTTGAGGTTACCCCCAGTAGCCTCCGACTTGCTAAGCTTCGAAAGCAATTATACGAAGGTGGTATTATTCGTACGGGCTAAACTGGTCGGACTGCTAGCTGAAGTATGCAGACAGCTAACTGGTTAAACTCTGACTAATATCCTCAGACAATCTAGTAACTGATCTGTAGCTGAAACATATATTAAGGGCTGGTTATTTCACCGATATCTGAATAGAACAGCTTGATAATTTCTCTTAAACTGAGCAATATATGAATAACATCCAACGACAGCCTGGTAACTCCTCTAAACTGAGCACACTACTGGTTGATCAGTGCCCGTAGACAACTAGTATAAAATTCTAATGCGAAACACTTAGTATAAGGCGAACTGCATCCTCGTATGCTACCTCATACCATAAAAAAATCATTAATTCCTCGTTACAGTAAAAGCATTTAAATATAACAAAACATACTACCATGCGTACCACTTCAAACGCGAATTGTCTATAAACACGACTTGCCAATGTACACTTTACGATCAATATAATTTTATGGTCAGTATAATTTTTGATAGATTTACTTTAACGGCTTCAGTTATTGATAGTTACAGGAAAGTATTAACGTCATGTCCACAGTGTGGTCAATATCTCATTAATCTGGGACTCCGATTTCCGCGATTTTGTTTTATTAACTACATTTAATTGTTTATTAACAGGAATGTAAAAACATTTATTAAGCTTACAAGCACTATTTATGAACGAACAAACGACTATAAAGCGTTCCAAGTTATTTCAAATATATTGAAAGTTGTAGATATAACGATAATAGTAATATGAGGAATGATATGCCGCTTATTGGCTTACTCCGGGGATCAGCTTTAAGCCTTTATTTATTTCTTCATGTTATGGATGCACTAACATCAGACATATAGGAGGAGACACCGTGGCGTATGGTGTTTGCCGATTATATTATTCTTATTGAAGAAAATGATATCGAGGAATAATAGATTTTAAAAATAGTGTAATAACATTGCCTTTAGGCGTGCCTTACGGTCTAACAGTGTTACCTAATTAATCATCTTGATTCAATTCTTAAAGTTCAAAAGAGGCAGCAATGATAATGTAAGTAATGTCAAATGAGTCAATTTAACTAAACAATGCAAAACAAATACTTCCTCATAATATTCCACAAAAACACTACCTAATGAAATGAAAATTAAATAACTCTTTAAGATTATAACTTTAGATCCAATTTAAAATACAATCACCGGTAAAAGTGCTCGCTTTTCTCAAAGGTCTGTTTAAATACCCTTGAAAGCGACACCTTTTTCAGTTCTACCCTCATTATACTAACCTTTATGTCTACATATTTTAATACTATCCAAAATTGCTTTGAATATTTGCATTCACGGATAATTATTTCTATGAATATATTCAAAGAAAGAGGCTCTGTCTATTATAAGTATACTGATCTATGTAAATATAGCCTTCTACGTATACTTTAATTTAACAGAATATTGTACAAAACAAATATTAATAATGCCTTCATATATTGTAAGCTTTATAGATAACTGTCAGCGTTGGAATGTTTTTCTTTATAAAAATATATTTGCTCTTTTCTGAGGTTTCAGAATAATAAATTATTCGAAATAAGAAAAAAATTACATCTTTACTAATATAGTTTTTGCTCGGGGCTACGTTCTTGTTAACGTAGATGCCATCAAAAACAAAACTTGTAAAAAAAAACAAGTCTCGCTACTCAGTTCTGTTGCCGTAAAAAGTTGTGGGATCCATGTTACTTTATTAAGCCCCTATTTAGGAGACCTTCTGTCTTAATTTATTACCTAATTAGCTAACCTAACAACATCTTATAGCGACCATATCAATATTAAAAATCTTTTAAGTTTTAAATAAAATAGGTTGAGTAGATAGAGAAAATAACCGTAACCGTACCCCCGGATTTACTCTGTCTCGGGAACAGTACATTTCTTCTGTATAAAACGTACCCTATGTCCATTTCTGTACAGCTAGAGTGGTAACGTATATGCAATATTATGCTACATGAGTTGAGTAGCTGCGGTGTCAAATCGTAATAAACTCACGTTCGTATTTATAATATTAGTTAGGATAAGAACTAGTTAAGATTCTAAGGGCAATAAAATGAATAGATAAATATTTATAAACAAACAATACACCCAACTTAAAGGGTTTCTAATATATTTATAATATTCAATCATAATCGCTTTTTGATGCTAAAATTGAAACATTCTGTTTTATAAGAAATTGTTCGAAAACCCACCGCAACAATTTCTTAGAAAGTATTCTACAAAGAATCAGTATTCCGTTTCATTAACCAATTTCAAACTTTGATAGTTCATAATAATTTGTTTCTTAAAATCTTATAGTCATCGCAATCAATCAGTTTTTAAGACATAGCGTTTTGTGTATTTATGTAGGCTACTTATCTAGCTATATAAATCAAAATCAGTAGCCAAATGTATGTAAACGCAAAACTTGAGAACGACTGCACATATTCCGCTAACTCTTTTTTTGTTGTGCTCGTAATGTCAATACAAGGTTTTGTATGAAAGGAAATGTTTGAAAAAATGTGCAGAAAAGTAAAAAAAAATATTAAAATTTCTCTTTTAAAGAATGAGTGAGATAGAAGACGAATTAGGGAAATTTTCAAAAATATTAACAAAACTGTAAAGTTGATGTTTCGTTGTTTGGTTGCCATTTCATTTAATTACACGGTAGTACTGTGAAGTGAAAATTTGGCCTTATTTACTTCTTTAGCACACCCGGGAGAAGCCTAATACGAATACCTATCCCAGGTATATTCTAATCTGTTCTGTACATTTAATAAAAATGAAGTGTCTGTATGTAATATCAAAATAACATTTTTTTACTGATCGGGTATGAATGAAATACACGCTACTGATAACAAACATACAATTGCTAAAATTTTTGTCGGTCTGTCTGTTTGTTCCGAGTAATCTCCGAAACGGCTAGACCTATTTTGACGGGACTTCCACTGGCAGATAGCGGACATTATAAAAAATAAATTAATCTATTTTAATTTAGACTAGTTGTTAACCGTGGCTTCGTCCACAGTGCTATCTCCAAAACGGTTGGACCGATTTTCACGAGACTTTCACTGGCAGATAACTGACCTTATTGGAAGTAATTAGGTTATTCTATTTTAGACTAGCTGTTATCCGCGACCTCGCCCGCATGAAATTTAGCAAAAATATGTTGTTCACTGTAAACATGTGCCTAAGACGTGCGTTGTACTGGACTCCGAGATTCAACTCATTAATTGTTTACAATTTAACATTATAATTATTAATAGTCATTTTGAAGATAGAAGGGTTCTTTCTAATAAGATATTAGACCATAAACGTATTACTTATTGACAATATGGGTATATTATATCATTATAATAACATGTTTAAGTCATAGATCCATTAGTTCCTTATACTGTGTAAGTGAGCACTGAGGTAGTTATATGGTGGGTTAAGGTTCCAAACTGTTGCTGATGGTAAACCTCATTTGACACACTGTTAGTATTTATATACCCAATGTATATGTTACATGTTACTGTGAGTGTCGTGCGTGTCGTACTTACAATTGTTTTTAAAGAGCATTTCTATAACTGTATATCGTATCACAATTTCATATTTCTTTAATACAATTTAAAAAAACGCATGAGGAGCTGCGGGTATAGCTAGTATAACATATAAAATTAATCAAATACTAAAGATTTATATTCAAATTATCTTGGCATTTATAAACAATATGGTAAATGGACACCGTAATCCCAATTAATTGCTTTCTATACAAGCTTAAGAATAAAATCATAGCATATTTACATTTTCTCTTTTAACAACTCCCTTTGCAGTTGCTCGACAAATTTCATTCTTAAAAGTGTAATTTATAAAATTGTACCTCTTTTACAAATCCCCTCGCGATTTTAGTAACAATTCTGAACGATGAAATTTTAACGAATAAAAAAGGCCCCCGTTGAAAACCTACACTGCAGTATTACTTTATACTACAACACTTAGCTGAATCATCATCATCATCATCATCAGCCTGTAAGAGACCCAATGCAGGGCCATAGACCTTTCCCGAAGGAAGTTATGGGCATAATTACCATGCTAGCCCACGACGTATTGGCATTTTCAAACTCTGAGAAATCCACAGTTCTATATTTTTCCCACATACAGTAGTACTACAAGAACATTTCTCAGGTTCAGGTTTCCTCACGATGTTTTCCTTCACCGTCAGCCGATAGTGTTACCAATTTAAATTAATATATGCCAGGGTTCGAACCTGCGGACTTCGAAGTAAGATTCCATCGGCCAAACCGATAGGCCACCACGGCTGAACGGCTATTGGATATTTTCGTTTCTAACGAGGCGAGACGCGCCTTGCACTGCTCAACAGACACACAAATGAAGGAATTTTTAACCGCATTGTTACCTGCGATGAAAAATGGATTCTGTTTGATAACCGCAAGCGCTCAGCAAGTTGGTTGGATCCTGGTTCAGCACCTAAACAATGGCCTAAACGAAAACTTACCCCTAGAAAAGTGATAGTCACTGTTTGGTGGTCTAGCGCCGGTGTGATTCATCACAGCTTCTTACCAAACGGGGTGAGCATTACTACAGATGTGTACTGTGAAGAACTGGCACATCTCCAACCAGCATTGGTTAATCGCTCGTCTCCGCTGCTTCTGCACGACAACGCGCGACCTCATACTGCACAGCAGACGGTCTCCAAGTTTCAAGAACTGGGGTTGGAAGTTCTCCGTCATCCGCCCTACTCACCAGACCTTGCGCCTACAGACTACCACTTTTTCCAGAATTTGAATAACTCCTTGGCGGGAAAAAAATTCAATACCCGAGAGGCAGTACAAAATGCCTTTGAAGAATTTGTTGCCTCCCGTCCAGCTGATTTCTTTAAGAAGTCCAGCTGATTGCATGAGTGATTACTTCGATTAATACAAATAAAAAATACATGAAAAAAATTCGTTTTAATTTTTTCATACAAAACGGCAATTTCATAGGTAAAGATCTAATATTTTAGTTATCTATTTGTTTACTATATTTTATGCTCCACAAATTAAACAATATTTCTTTCTTTTTCATAGGACGTTATATAATATGTAGTTTTCTTTAATTGTGGTAGTCCCTTATTTTTTATTATTATTTTATTATTGACCGTGATGACCGTGAAATTTGTCATAGTTAAAGGTTATATGGAGGAGAAGTGCAGAAAGCTATTTATTTTATATAAAATGCATTATAAGTACATTAAATTAATTAAAATATGCATTACTCACACTACTGCTCCAATTTTACACAACATATACACACATGTAAATAAAAATGACATTGAACTTCAAAAAAGTAGTAATAATATTCGTCCAATAGGACAGGCGAAGGAATTAATCCATTCTGCCAAACTTCAAAAAAGGTTGCGAAGGAGGTTGCTATGCTCGACTCTATGTATTTTTTTTTTACTCTTACGTTCCAATTACCCTTTTTTATTCTACATTAATAAATACCACGCGCCCATGATGTCGTGTAAAAATAATTGAAAATTGTGTCATGAGGGAGCCCGATAATTTTTTTTTATTTTTGTAACGTTATGTTTACTTAGTATTTAAGAGCCTTACCACCTTATGTAACCGCCTGTTTTTTGTTTCATAATTATAATTAATTTCAATTTTCATTTAGACATCGATTTTTTTTATGTTTATATAATTGAAAAAAGTGGCAAATAACTGAGTAGGCATGATGAAAGCCTTTGATTATAGAGGTTATAATAATATAATACCCTTTGATAAAAGAACCCTAATAAAGTTCAAACTTTAAAAATTCAATCAACTATGGTCGAATGTCGACCACTGGGCGCCCACTAGTATACATAATTATATGTAAACGACGTATAATCATCTTTACACTGTTATTTTAATAAGTATTTGCTAATAATATTTTGAATCATCTATCGCCAAGCATTTGTAGGTGTGTTACGGCAATACACCAGAGAACCTCTCTATGCTTATTATGTCACCATCTTGACCCTTATCGCCACCTACCATTAGTTAAGATTGCGGTCAAACGCTAAAACTTACAAATAGCGACACTATTGAGAGTTGTTAAATAGAGAGAAGAAAAATCTCTATTATTTTACTATTATGAACCAACCAAAATCATGTAATTTCAGTGCTTTAAGGAGTTTGTTGTTAAATGAAGTTTACACTATATGTAGAAAGAGATATATTTTAACAAATTATAACTTGGTATTAATAATAGAGATTACTAATGTTAGGGTTTTGTAGCCAATATTATAGTATGTGATAGCAAATACTAAAGATTATGAAGAGACATTTACGACAACATCGCAACAATAAAGACAATAAATCCCAGTGTTTCAATTTCGTACTCGAGATACTTGAGCGTTAATTGTTTCACGGTGTGTAGAGAAAACTATAATAATAATGCGTTGTTTATTTCAAGATACAACTAATCTCAACTACTTTTATTAAACTATTAAAAGTCAGGAAATAAGCAGACTGCTCACCTAATGGTAAATGGTTACCGTCACCTATGCAACAGTAAAAGCATCACTGTTGTGTTTCCGACCTGGAAGAGCGCGTTGCAGTGACTTCTTGAAAAGCCACATGTCATGGTCTTAACCGAAAACTCGATCTGAGGGAAAGCGTGTGCAACCCGTTCCACAACGCCAACATATGGATAATTAAAGTTCTAGAAGATCTCATGGTTGTTGCTATTTTTCTGGGTTGTAAGGTGTGCGAATGAGCAATCAGCTAGCGAAGGGAAGTGCGAGTTTGAAACGGCGATGAGGGCACCATATCAAATAGTTTCTCAGAACAATCTCTAATGTACATGTCTCACATATACACCCAATGTCTCTACGAAGTTCTAAAGCCTTTAGACCACATGTTTACTATATGTACATATTATATGAGTATTATAAATGCAAATATGAGTTTGTTTGTTACACTTTGAGACCTTAACTAACTTAACTGGTAATTATGACATTTCTGACATTGACAAAGACACAGAAAAAGATATAGGGTGCCTCTCCTCCAGTGTAAAAGTACTGTTCTAGGAGGATAGGATAAATCTACAGTGACGCGAACGAATAGGCACGTAAAAGCTAATTACATAGTACACAATGCACATAGTACACAGTATACTTACACAAAATATAGTAATCTGTAACCTAAAAGGTAGGTATATATAGGTTATATGTAATTCAGTAATTCAGTGATTTCCCTTTTTATAGACGGTAATTCGATAAATGTACATAAGAATTTAATAAGTAAAGAATATAAAAATACTATTTTCGTATAAAATATACAAGGAATGGAATGAGTAGAGAATTAAAGACAGAAAAAGGAAATTTATAACAATCACACATACAAATTTTTGCCCGCTACGCTCACGTCATTGTAGATATATCTCTGCCATAGTTTTTTTTTTCTAGATGAAAGACACCTTTCCTGTACCCCTTTTTTTAATTTTATTAACGTGGGGAAATCCTTTATGGATACCCACCCTCCCGGGGGAGAGAGTGGGTTATGAGAAGATGAACATCCCGGCCCTTCCCCTCTATTCCGGCTACGGTTGCAGGAAGAGTTGGTCCTCCGTTGACGGAGAGGGCCACTTAGAGTGTATACCTCGCGGACCCTCTCCGCCCTCTCCTTTCGCGAGATGACCTCATCGCATTCCATACCTATTCGCTGCCGAGCATGGCCGAAATCACACTCGGCACCGACAAATTCTCATTTGCCCCTACCGCCGCAGCCAGAATGCGACGCTGTCTCTCCCACGCAGCACACTCAACCCCTGACAATGTGTAGTGTAACAAATAAATAAACAAAGAACTTAGGCATTTATAATATTAGTTGGCATTTATTTTATTGAAAAAAAAAAATTCAATGTAGCAGATCTAAGCGACTCTGTTAGTGGCCTCCTTTCATCATATTTCTTAAAGCTTATTTAGCTTATAAAAACCCTAAAGCCGAAGTTTTTCGCCAAAATCATAGTATGTCATATAGCGACTTTTATATTTTGTAGATAATCTTGTGTTATTTGGCTCTGTATTTTGTATTACTGTTGGTGTTTTACGGAATTTTGGGGTGTAAGGGGTGTTGAATAACATCATAAGACTTGAGACACCCATCCAACCTCACTTGTACGTGGTGCACCCTGCTGAATAACGAACGAGGCAATGGCAAAAGCGGGATGCTAGGATTTTACAGCCTGACTGGGTCGCAACCACCATGTATATGGCGAAAAAGCCCGTCATTGTGATTCGCTTCTGAGGATCGCGTTTCGGGATCAGCCTGTGCATATCCAGCTTTTCGCAGGCCGGCATAACAGCGGCAATCAACGATGGATAGTGTGTCACTCGGTGGTCGCCATTGTTTTTGGATTGTACTGTGCTTACCATCAGGCATAGTGCACTCTTTTTGCCGTGCTACAATAAAAAAATATATATAGTTTGGTTATTGTGCATAAGTGAAGGGGATGGGAAATAGTACCACGGAACATGAATTCTGAGATGCCACAAAAGCTCCCTGTAAAGTTCTAACAAGGCGGCCATCATCTTGTCAGAATATTGAAATGATCACAAGACACTTGTAATATTATTGTAATATCATTATATAATTTACGTATTTGACAATGGCAGTAATAATCTAGAAGATCGGTTGCCGAAAGTAAAATAAAAATAAACTTAAAACGTCATTATGAGAGACATGTATTAGTCTATTTACCTTACAAATCCGAAAGCGGAAGTTGTTTCTCCATAACAATTAATAAAATATTACCAATCTCTTATATTGAAATATATTTGCCAATGTAATTAAAATAATTATATATTTTTTCCTAAGACTGGCACTTTATATCAAGAAACTAATTTGTGGTTCATATTTTCTACAATAAAAAAAAGAATATTTATTGCAAATGGAGACACATCTATCTCCCTTACGCATTAGTAGAATTATGTTAGTGCGAGTCATGTTACCAATTACTCTACATCATGTCGTCCTTGCTCCTCGCGGCATTAATTCAACCAGGCCCATCGAATTTGTAACAAATTATTTATTTCAAATCAGTGGCTTAGTAAATGATAATAAACGCACTGGAGTCTTTGACTATATAACTAGTGGCTTTCAATGGCACAGATATAAACAGAGTATGTGTATTAAAGTTATTTAATTAAATATCATAAATTCAAAATAGAACTCAGATAATTAATTTTAGTCTCTTATTTAAAAGACCAAAGTTAGCATACGAGGGGTAACCTCTGCAGGATCCTTTGCGCGAATTGGCGTCCCACAGGGCTCTATTCTAGGACCGTTCTTGTTCTTAATATACATAAATGATCTGCCACTAATGGTCAATAACTGTGTTGACATGGCGCTTTTTGCAGACGATACTTCAATTATATTTAAAGTAAAAAGACAAATTCAGAGGTTGGGCATGTAAATAATACTTTAAACGAAATTTCTCATTGGTTTGCATTAAATAACTTAGTACTAAATACAGGTAAAACAAAATGTATGACATTTATTTTGTCTAATGTGCCACAAGTTGATAGTAGCATCAAGATCGAAGGGAATTTTGTAGGGTTAGTTGATAATATTGTATTCTTGGGTATCACACTAGATTCAAAATTACAATGGGGTCCTCAAATTAAACAATTGGCAAGCAAATTAAGTTCTGCTGCATTTGCAGTACGTAAGATTCGCCAGCTAACTGATATTGCCACTGCTAGGTTAGTCTACTTCGCCTACTTCCATAGCTTAACGTCTTATGCCATTCTGTTATGGGGGACAGCAGCTGAGGTAGACACCATATTTTTATTACAAAAACGGGCAGTTTGAGCAATTTACAATATGGGACCTCGCGAACCCTTAAAGACCAAGTTCAAGGAATATGGTATCTTAACTCTGCCCTCTCAATGCATTCTTGACAATTTAATGTATGTACCTAAGAACCTTGAAAAGCTAGATTTCGTAAAAAACCGGCATAATCTAAATAGAAACTGTGACAAACTGGTTGTCCCATGTTTTGATTTAGTAAAACCAGTAATAGTTTTTTGGGAAATAGTGTTAGATTTTACAACAAAGACCCAAAGGATATTACCGATATTCCGGTTTGCGGATTTAAGCGTCATGTCAAGCGGGTTTTGGTGTCAAAAGGCTATTATAGAGTGGATCAATATGTGAACGATGATGATACCTGGAATTGACTCATCTCTGTGCGTCCATTAAAAACGTTTGTGACAAGTACCTAATATATTCTAAATATTATATATATTTGTTAAAAAGATAAACCAGATCGAGTTTCTTGCCGTTTCTTCTCGATGACTGGGTTGTTTTCCGAACGGGTGGTAGTTTTGGGGCCTTCTTCTTAGGGCCTAAATTGAATAAAGTGTTTTTGATTTGATAATAGTTTTAAGTTTTTGTCGACAGTTTTTAAAAATGCCTGTACTTTTTTTTGTTCAGTTGCAATTGACGAGCTTTAGTGTTATCAATACAAAAAATTGAGAGAGTTCGTTTTATTTCTTAATATTGAAAATTAAAAAAAAAATGAATTAATACGGTTTACCTCGATTTCCGGCAAAGCTACATGTCCTATGTTAAATCGCAAAATTGTAGGTAATAAAAATGTCTACAGCTTTTGTGTTTCCACATTATTCAAATAAGCTCACAATGGATGTGAAAAATTCAAATAACCAAGTTATTGGTTTTTTTATTTTTATGTTTTACAAAATAATTTTTTTTCACGAAATTTGATGAAAACTTAAAATCAAATTTTGCTGTGTATATTGATTACATATGCTGTAAAGTGATATAGTAGGTATCGTATTGCTGAACATTTCAAAGCTTTCTCTAGAAACTAGTTAATAAATCAGAGAATTTATATGTTTTCAGAATCATATAATGCTATATCTACGTAAGTATGCTCGTATTAAGTTTGCTGTTATAGATATTTCTTTGTGTACGCCGAAATACAATTCAATAAAAATGCTTTACGATTCTCACCATACGGTTTGGATATACTTGCATCATGTACGTATAACATTTTTTTCATATAGCTCAGTAAAATTTAAATTTATAATTATTATTATTATATAATTATAATAATATAATTAAAATTTAAAATTAAAAGTAAAATTCAGTAGGCGGTAGAGCTACGCTGAGGCTATTAATGGTTTCAGCATGAATGGGTCGGCTCGACCGGGGTAGTACCTCCCTCTCACAGAAAACCGACGTGAAGTAACAGTGCTTGCATTGTTGCGTTTCGTTCGGTCAATGAGAGCGCCGAAGGCCCAACTTCTCTCCCCTTCCACCGTCCCTTACTCCCCCTCTCCCCCAATACACGTTGGCAACGCACTTGCGACTCCCCTGGTGTTGCAAGTGTCTATGGACGGTGGTGATCGCTTAACATCAGGTGACCCACCTGTCCGTTTGCGTCCTATGATATAAAAAAAAAAAAAAAATGACTACAATATGCGCGGTAGTAAATTCAATACAGTTGAAGTTTAATAACGACTGTTGAGAGATGAATATTCAATGGGAATTGGCGACGCCATGCCGCGGCTGGCCTATAAATATTACAGTATGAAGAATATAATAATATACAAGTTCATCATGAAAACTAAACGACAAAGGAATATGATAAATTAAAAAAACGTACGCTGGTTACCCTTCCATCAAGTACGAGTGTCCCAATGACCTGCGAAATTAGATATATAGATCGCAACTAGGGTTGCCAACCTTAGTGCATGGATTATCAACAAATTTGCTTATAAAAGGCAATACAAGCCGCATTTATCGTGAATACAGGAGGGGTACCTATTTGTGTTATTATACCTTCTAGAAAATTTGTTGTAAACAAAATTTTGTTCGAATTTTATTTTATTATCATTTCAATCAGAAACTTAAAAGTGATTTCGTACTTCAGTCGTGAGGGTAATTGCTTCCATTAATTTATTATTACTACGTATGTTCACTTCGACTTTATTCCGAACGATTGGTGATAACAGAGACCAGACAAGTGACGTTCCGTATATATATATTTTGCGGGACGCATCCTCTAATTAGGTACTAAACGTGGCATATTAAATCTCGTGGGACGCTTGGTAACCCTAGTCGTAACTACGCAATATACGAAAGCAGAATGTCTACTGAATTTAGCGAGTATCAGTCTATCCTAAAAATATGCAAAAAACCTTATTTATTTCGGGCTATACGTGCTTATGTTCGACCCATGTTTATCTTCAGTTTATAGTTTATTGTATATAACTCTAGTAATATGGAATTGTGCGATAACATTCACAATAAACGAGAAAGCGTTGTGTCACAGATTATTTTTACAAGAATATATTAACTTAAATAGCTATTGGGAAAATAAATAATTTTAGGTGGTTATTAAATCGCTATAAAAATTAACTTGAAGGTATAGAAAATAAAATTGAAGTTGCAAATGTAGCACAAGATTTAGAATAATTTTCAAATTAATATAGAAGTCTGCATCAATTTTCAACGGAGAGAAACTGTAGCGAAGTACAAATGTAAAAGAATATAAATTAAAAGCATCAATGAAGTTCAACTTGCTGTTACTATTTTATAGGTAAATAAATTCAATTATTCAACTTCAAATTGGTTTTTAACGGGCTATAAACGCTCATAAAACAACATTGCAGAGAACGAACGATTAAATTTGAAAACTTAAATTAATTTTCTATAAAGAAGAAATTCAGTTGAAAGAAAAATTCTGATTACCCTTACTACTGGATTAGATTGGAAAGACGTCGAAATTACTTTTCCGCGTTCATTATAAGAAGTTTCTTAAAAATGTTGAAGAAAGTTGATGGAAACAGCAAACTTTATATTTCATATAACCATTTATATTCCTGCAAAATTTCAAATCGATCGATTTATTTGACTTTCTGCTTTCAACCATCAATTAAAGGAAATTAAACTTTTTTGTTGGTATATGTTACACATCTCGTTTCTATCATCACAAACACTGCTTCAACACAAAATTTCCTGCTGAAATCATTTTGATAACACCTTACGATACTGATGCTATGCAGATATAAAAAATGAGTACGTGTAATCGTCACACGCGATTGAAGTAAAACTTTTTAATTTGTTACTTACATTGAAACCAGATATCAGCACGGTCGCGCGCCCCTATATACATAATTAATTCTATTGTATGATTTTTATTATTATTCAATTTAATATTGTTTATTAAACATTTTTCAAAAACTTTTGATTCATTTGTTTTATAAACGATTTATTGATAAAATCAAAAATATTTAAAAACTGGATGGTATAGAAACGTGACGCCACACAGCCATAATGGAGTTCCGTTGCATTGTCGTCCAGTTACCTCCTAATCGCGACTGAAGAACTTTTACTTCAATAATATTTTTGAAATATGAAGTATTGTGTTTCGAAATTTACAAACATGTAATTGATGGAGACACAAACAATTGTCTTGTCTTGAATTCAAACCTTCAACACTTGAGTGCGGCGGCGACCGCATAAACCACTGCGACATCCCTGCATAATTAATCACTGGCACGATGTCGACTGAAAAGTACTATAGACTGACAAATACAATTAATTTTGTGTTGTAATCTGATTATAATTGCGTTCTTTTTAATTAATATAAGTCTTTAATTAGTTTACAACGTTTGTTAGTTTGTTTAGGTGAAATCTTGCAAACTGAATAAAATTAGAACAAGTTCCTTCAGACCTAGGTTTGCATGTCTGTTCAAGCCTGATAACAACGTTACACTAAAATGAAATATAAACAAAATGGCAAATTACAAAATGAAACGAAAAAAAAACGTGGTGGGGCTGTGTCATGGCACAACCGTTTGTTGTACGTGAATACGTTTCGTAACGGGCGATATTTTCCATATAAATTATTATTATTTATGTATGTCATAATCATAAGAAACCCTCCGGGTTTCCATGTTTTGTTTATGATGGCAACTGGTCCATTTAACGGGTTCAGGAAATAAATTAACCTACCAAATAATTACTATGTTATAACTTTATTAACTATAGGTCTGTGTGATCCACTCGGCCGCATTCACTTTTTTACGTTGCCTCCACTGCTTGACTCGGTCATATGGTATTTTATTGGGACCATTCGATTGGCTTTGAGATGCTCTCTCCAACCCTATACGATTTCTCTATTTGGACTTGGCTTTTCGACGCGTATAGGCTGACATTATATATTTCTTGATATATTCATTTCGTTTTAACACCTTATTATATACATAGTCACGATTTTACACTACTATTTTATATATAATCGATAGACTTTGACAAGAGCTGTCGACTGAAACTTCAAAAAACGTGGTAGCTTCACCGAAAAATTATGCTAAATGGAAATCTGAAAACGCAGCATAAATACCCCAAAATGGTGGCGCTTCTCCCTACACCGCGTGCGATATGTTACAGTCCTGACTTAGCGTAATGAATTCTTTGATCCTTTAGGTATTCAATGGTATAATTTAATTTTAGATGAAGAGAATAGATTCTAAACTACATTGCCAAACTGTATCCCCCTATTTTGTTATCAGTAGGTTTTCTGGATTACCCCTGTATGGTAGAAAATTTAAAGACGTATTCACGTCAAAAGATCTAGATCGAAAGATCGAGATCGAAAGATCGAGATCGATTAAGCTTTTTAGGGCATTTGTATAAAAACTTGTTGTTGATAATATTTTCAAATATAAATTTATAACTTCATAACATAGTAATAGTCGACCGTGACTTTGTACGTGTGTTTAATTAAAATATGAAAGCTAATGACCATTAATAATATGTAATGATACGTCTAAATACACTTTACTATCAGAGAAAGAATTTTTAGAATCGCATCAGTACCTCTAGAGATTATGTACTACTAATAAACAAACTCACAAATTTCACCTCTTTACAATAATAGTACATATGAAGTTGTTTAAAGAAAGAGTTATCTATATAGATTATTAAATTTATAATAAAATTACAAACAGAGAGTGGGTGTTTATTCTATGTTTATAATTTACTATGATTATATACTACAGCGGTTTACAAGATATTTCACTGTTACATTACCAACATAATTTTAGATTATTCAAAATAGACGTAGGCTATATTTTATATTCAAGAATAGAATAAGTATAAAGGAATAACGTATGCTATCATTGGAAACTCGAACTTCAGAATAGAGGACAATTTTACTTTATTGTTTACCTTAATAAATGTTTAGGGCGGATTGTACCTAAATCCTAGATCACATTTAAATCATCAAACTGAATTTAGGACTGCCAAATGAGAATATTTTGGCTCGATTTAACTCTTTCTTTTTTTTAAGGGCCGGCGACGCGTCTGTTATTCTCCTCGCGTCGCAGGTGTCCATGGGAGGCGGTGATTACTTACCATCAGGTGACCCGAACGTTCGATTGCCGCCACTGGTATATAAAAAACGGTCGTAGAGATGCAATCTTATTAGAGATGATAATGTTGTTGGAAATTATTAAAATTTTCAAGCACCTTTGTAGTCTAATGGCCGAAAATCGACTATAATTTATTAATAAACTATATCGCGATTAACAACCATAGAGGGGAAAAGGGATTGAACGGTTTTTATCTTTGCCTATTTATTTATAGATTTGGCAAAACCAATATATGTGTGAATATTCAAACGCTAACTGTTACATATACATCAACTAGCGGGCCCGGCAGACGTTGTCCTGCCCTGATTATAAAAAAAATCATAAACAAATTATATACCAAAACGTTCCACAAGAATCACTTTATCCACTGGTGAAAACCGCATAAAGATCCGTTCAGTAGTTTTTGTGTTTATCGCGAACAGACAGACAGACAGACGTGGTAGGGGACTTTGTTTTATACTATGTAATGATATATATAATAATATTCAGTGAATAATTATAATATATATAGTAATACTAACTATTGACGATAACACCTGCCTTTGCGGGTGCAAAACTTTGAACATCTGTTTCAAAAGTGCCTCAGAATTAGTAGGAAAAGACTAAGGCATATAATACTTTGTAACAATCTTCGTATACCCTTCGTATAATCTTCGTGTCCCTTCAATCTATTAGTCTTAATGGAGATGGAGTCTGCTATTGAATAGTTTGATAATTTTGTAAAGCATGCGATTATTAATGTTAAGGCATTTAACGGACTTTGAAATTACCACGACTCTCTGACTTGCACCTAATTCATGACTGACGAGTCTTTGTGATATTATACGAGATAATGCTCAGGCAACGCGTCAAGGCAAAGGAAAGTGTCTCGTATTAAATTGCGACCACCTTTCTCTTCCGTTACTTTACTAAACTATCATTACTAAGTAGCTTCTGCGCACGACTTCGCATACTCGACATAGTTACTTTGGGCTAACTAACACGCAACGGAAGCTCTCAAAAGAAAAAAAAACAACTTTGAAACATTCTTCATTGGTGCTTCACTTCTATTGGTCTTAGCGTGATGATATATAGCCTTCCTCGATAAATGAGATAACACTGAAAGATCTGATCAGTTCCTAAGATTAGCGCGTTCAACCAAACAAACAAACAAAGCCTCCAGTTTTATAATATTAGTATAGATTCCGAATATATCGGTGCGGAAACAATATAATTGAGAAAATAATCTCAGAAGAGATGAAATCATCTCAACGATATTTTATATCTTTGTAGGTACAAATTTATGTTCATATGTAATTTAATATGATTAATAATACGTATATAATCTGGTAATTACTAATTCGACGACTGTGACGACGTGAGCCTGGTGATGGCATTTAGTAGTACAGAAATCGTTTATCGTAATTACTTTGTTACACCTGTTTGAATATGAAACCAAAGTGCTATTTATTTACAAATCCGTACATTAATATGTTACAAAATTATGTTACCGAGATTAGATTCTGGATCCATCTCAATATATTGGGTGTTGGCGTAAATATTTACACAGTGGATACACGTTTGTGTGTGTAGTTTATTGTATTTGAGACATAAAATATTAACAAATCGCAGATATAACAAACTTAATTGGAAGGGTGTTCAACAAACGAATATCAGATTGTTATTTGTTTTAATTATATCTTTACTAGCTTTTGTCCGCTGTTTCGCTCGTGTTAATATATACATGATACCATTTTAACTATCCTAACCCTAACTAACAGTATAAATATTAAAGTGAGTTTGTTTGTTTGTTACGCTCTTATACATTAATTATTCAGCCATTATCATCGCATGCGTACACGTTGTTAGGAATACAGAAAGGGATGTTCAATGCTTTTTATCTAGTAAACAAATGTTTCAAAGGGAAAGAATTAATCTACATTAAAGCGATCGAAGCACAAAAGCTAGTCAATAATAATATCTTGACGAAAAGGATTCTTTATAATTTGAGGGTATTAACTGTTGTCCAAGTTTTAGCAGGTATTACTTTTACCGTCCTAAGCAACTTCATTATTTCTCCTTATTACTGTAATATTACACACAAACTTGAAACAGACTACATAGAACTAGAGTATTTAATCTGATGTATATAATCATGTGCATCAGTAATAAAACCAATCCAAATGATACATACATATCATATACTTATATACAATTTAAGTTCCTATAGATTTATATCATCGTTAAAGACCATTTCTGTAACATAAAACTGTAATTGAATTTGCATACAGTTGATTGATTTTAAGGCGAAATTGCCTTAATTGTAGGTGCGTATGTACAATCAATTTGGGTGTCTGCTTTCGGTTTGTAAAGTAAATTGGTCTAATGTTTATCGTCGTGATAATTCACTAATGTGTTTCTGTGTGTTGGAGCCCCGCCTTAGAGTTGTCTCGCTGTACGGAAGTATATAAACATAGGTACATATATCACTGCATCTAATCATATACATATCACATAGCTTATGTGATATGCGATGATAAATTGCGATACATATAAAAGTAACTTTTAAAATGTTAAAAAACGAGCTAGTGCTTGATTTCGATAATGTTAAAATGATTTTGCTGCTAATCTATTGCAATTTAGTCATTGTTACTTAATGCTTAGAACATTTTACCACTTTTAAGTTACCTCTATTGTAGATATATAATTGAGATAATACTCTGAGAATTCCTCGTGTCTGCCTTTAAGAATCTCGTCAAAATAGGTTCAGCCTTTTTGGAAATGAAACCGAACAAGCAATAAAGACTTCGATATTATGTATATATACAGATTTTAATACTTATTTCAATAGTAAGTTATTTATTCCAAAATGAGACATAACACGTTAAATAATAATATAACGTTATATAATAATATTTATTTTATAAATAAGTAGCCTTATAAACGTATAATTCTTATATACATTTTAATAAAAGAATAACATACAAACTACATGTTTAAAGTTATGCAGTTTGAGCTTAGTATAAGGTATAAAAACCTGTTAGGATTTTCCAAGAGACGGAAAAACACGCCTATTTCTTTTTTTAAGCCAAACCCAATAGACAAGAACAACACAGAAGTGTAAGAAACAGTTATAAACAGTAAGGAAATTAGTACGAAGTGTAATATGGGTAATTTGATAAAATGGACCATAAATCAACATAACTTATATCGTGTCAGTACATTAAACTTGTAATATTGTATGTAATTAGTAGGTTTGATGAAAATCACATGAAAAAACCACTTTGGTACAGTGAACCATGAAAAATAAAGTCCATTATAAAATAAAAAATAATACCAACCTTAATACAAACCAAAAGAGCATATATCGTTTCGGTACATTAGGCTTACAATATATAACAAGTTGTAAATGCAATACCCCACCAAAGTCTCTGACCACCCACGTTAGATGTGTTACGCAGGAAGACTCGCGGATGGGCGTCCACAAAAAAAAGCAATAAATGAAACCCTAAATAAATTAACCAGAAACCGTAAGTAACCCCAAATACATTATTATTATTACAAATCAATCAGCTATTATGAAAGCAGTGCCATGTTCGTCAATGCTAAATTGCAATATCATTTTTCTATCCTATCGTTAAGATAGAAATTATTTTTATTTTAATTATTAATTCATTAACTCGTCTATATATTAAAATGTACTATTTTTTTTTAATTATTCGATTTTCTATATAAATAATAATCTATTTTAGAGTTAACGGAAGCTCTTCAACTTTTTCTTAGCAAGTTACCAGCTACAAAGGCGTTCATGATAATTAAAACCACAAAACAATTATGAAAAGGAACTCGTATTACAAGTCATATCACTTGTAGCTGGTAAGCTTTACATATAGTTTTCATAATCGCATTTTTGGATAAAAAAATTACAAGAGAAATCGCATGTAATACAAGGTCTGTAATATTTGATAAACAGGGGCACAGGTAATAAAGATTGCCGTTTACATAATGCGATTGACGATTATAATATTTACTCCTGGCGCTGTCAATTTTAATTGACTTCATTAATTTTCGTTAATTCTTTCATCATCTCGTTATACTCGTCACTTACGTCACATGAGAATATATTAAAGCGTTACTTTTTCAGTCATTAAATAAAACATATTACAGCTAATAATAACGTAGTAGACATTTAGAAGCATTAACATAGTTCGTAATCTATGGATTGCAAAATAATCATAAACTGTACGTACGAATATACTGATATTATGAGAGGGTTTTTATGTTTGAAAATTCTAATCTCAGAAGTAGATTTTTATTGCTAACTCCTACATTCAATTTTACACTACGCTCCTGAGAAGGGCTAAAACACAACACAATATATAATAATAATTTATTTATCAATATTGTAGCATATCCCTATTCATATATTTATTTTTTATATCCTGATTTTAGAAGTTTACCAATTAAAATAATTTTAATGTAACCCAAAAATAACATATACTTTTAATATATTGGCAAATATAACGTGTCTTTTATTAAAAAAAAAAAATTAATTAGTTAAAACAACTTCATACTTTTAATATATTATATTACTTAATCGAGGAAGTAAGAAAAGAAGTTATGGTTACTTATTTTTCTATAAAAATAGGAGAAGGTTTGACATAGGATTAACTTACCTTATTGTTATTTTCCACGTAATAAATCACAATATTAAAACTTTAACTAGTACACTGAATCACTTAAATACATTGAAAACTTTCATTCGAAAAACTTATTTATTACAAAGCAAACATGTATATTTAATCACATGTAAGCACGAAACAACCAGCCATTTAAATAATCATTTTATGAATGATCGTATGACGTAGTACGACGATAAAGTTCCGAATGATAATCGTATAATACAGATAGCGCGTCGTGTCGCTCTGAGGCGGGCAGTCCACACGCTCCGGATTTTCATCTGCCCTTCGCGGCACAAGGCGTGAAAAATCGCTTTTACGGCTCGCATTTACGGCGGGCGCGCGCCGTTAGCTCGCCGTTTCACATTCGACAATTCTTTTCCATTACTTAATTTCAATAGACTATCAATTTTGAAATGTAATTAACTTCCTGTGTACTAAATGTAATGAAACAGTGTCCGTATTAAATACAATGTTAATTTTTCCAAATTACTTCTTTTACTATTTTTAAAAGTATTATTAAAAGATTGTGTATACTCTATCAAATATGAAATGGCATACTTCCTGTGTATAAAATTTTATTGCTATCGCTCGAGATTGTTTTTTTTTTTAATAATTTGTGTACATTACAAAATGTCATGAATTTTATTGCTTATCAATTTTGAAACAGTACACTCACTGTGCACTGCTGAAACACATATTTCATGTGTTCAAAATTGTGTAACAATGGGTTGAAATTGGATGTATTTTTTTGGCAGTGATTCTAAAAGTATTGTTGGTAATTCTTGCACTTCATCGATATAGTTTATTGCTATATATACCTTCAATGTACAAAAATGTATGTATATTTATATATATCTTAATATATATATTTCTTGTGTGCGTGTGTATGTGACTGAACTCCTCCTAAACGACTGGACCGATTTTGATGAAATTTTGTGTGCGTGTTCGAGTGGATCCGAGAATGGTTTAGATTCACAATTGGACCCGGTAGGTGGCGCTGCGGTCGACTTTTAGGATTTTTTTGTTTTCAAGGCAGGACAACGTCCGCCCGGTCCGCTAGTATATATATATATATAATTTAGGTAATTTTTTTTAAATAAAATTTAGAGTAATATGATATTTTTATACCGTACAAATTTCAAAATTATATTCTATGAAATACATCCCTTGTTCAACATTTCATTAAAATCAGTTATATCAAAAAAAGGTTAAATAGGACTTTTAATTGTATGTCATAATATCTTTCTAGGAATCCAAAAGTGCTATTTAGATAATTTTCAAAGCTATTGTTTTTTTTTGGTTTGGTTGGTTAGTTGATTTTAAGTGGATTAACATGCAAACATACAGGCCAAATTTTTCATATTCCTGATAGTTTAGAATTTAAAAAAATGTTACAGATAGAACTACGGACGTATTAATGTTGATAAACGATTTAGTAGATGTAGATACAATGACATATATGTATTTGTCTTATTTTGATAGTTAACTGTCATAAAGTACAACGATTACGGTCATGACGTTAAATAAATTTTTCTCTGTCGGTTTGTATATCTGAACATAATTTAAAGAAAGACTTGATAGATATTTATGAAATTTTGCATAGGGAAGCGTGTTATAAATTCCTCAAATAATATGGTAATAAAATACTTCCAGAAGTAAAAAAACTCAAATTTATTTTCATTCTTGAACATATTTTGATAAAATTTTGTACACGGGAAGTATACATCAATGACGATCAGTAACGATTTTAAAAATTGTCTATAAAACTTTTAAATTTAATAACTAAAAATTAAAATATATTCTATACACTCACAATCAATAATTTGGTGGTCAAATATTGTTTGTTACTAGTTCATTAGTTATTGTTCGTAATATACAATTAATTGTATTTAAGTTGGATATTTCTAATTTTCATACATACTTACAAATACATTTGAAACTTTTTTACTACACCTACAATTCTTAATTGTACTTTTAAATATATGAAACTTATCCCTTAACTTATAACGGAGAATGTAATAAGTATTACTTTATAGCTCACCTACTTAAGAAGTTAAAATTTGTATCTTCTGATAGATACCCTTTTACATGTTTAGTGAATAATGAATCTTGAAAAACTTTGAAAACGCGGAACTTTGAATTAAACTTTCGTACTCTATTTAATCGCGTTAAAAGTTAATTTTACTTCTACGCATAAGATACATCTTACATTGTTAATGATTAATAATTAAGCTTACCTATTGAAATTCCAGTATCTGTATTTATGTTGACTTTGTAAGGGTCGAGTCGAGTAAGAGTTTCTCCACACATCGTTACACGATTTGAAATAAAACAAGAAAAAATGTTAGTAGTAGTATATGCCAACAGTAGTGGTTCGTGAAATTGAATTTTAAAAAGTAAGAATCATTAAAACTTCCAAAATTTCCCAATAGCAATCCAATTTAAGCCACAGATATAGAGTTTCATAAATATGACGAAAAGGTAATGATCATTAACATTGGTTTATTTTTATCCATCATAAATAACATAAAGTCTAGGGCATTTTTAATTAAAGTTGATGCTTGAAAATAAAATATTTTAGTACTTTTCCATGGAAATACTTTTCATTTAAACTCATTTCAATTCAAAGAGCAAAATTAAAAGTCGACTGCTCGCAGCCACGTCATACTACTTAGGAACTTTGTTCCTCGTTTAAGTTCAGCATTGTATTATATTTCTCATAACAAGTTGTTCATAAATAAAAAGATGGTAGTTAAATCTATACTAATATATAAAGCTGAAGAGTTTGTTTGTTTGTTTGTTTGGTTGAACGCTATGATCTCAGGAACTACCAGTCCGATTTGAGAAAATCCTTCGGTTTTAGATAGCTAATTTATCGAGGAAGGCTTTAGGCTATATATTATCACGCTAAGACCAACAGGAGCGGAGCTCCAATGAAGAATGTTCCAAAATCGGGCACTTTTTTTCCTTTTGAGAGATGTCGTTAACGTTAGTATTATATACGTTGCCATGGTAACGTGGTAAGTTTCTATCGCAAACATTTTTAAAGTTTATTTTGTTTTCCTATGCAAAAAGTTTATTCTACTTTTGTTTCCAATTTTTTATTTGTTTTCTATTACGTATTATAAAAATAAAGTGTAGTTTCGAAATCGGGCACTTTTTTCGTTTTTATTGCTTCGTATTAGCGTTAGTATTATAAACGTTGCCATGGTAACGTGGTAAGTTTCTATCGCAAACGTTTTCAAAGATTATTTTGTGTTCCTATTCAAAAAGTTTATTCTATGTTAGTTTTGTTTCCAATTTTTTATTTGCATTCTATTACGTATGATAAAAATAAAGTGTGTGTATGTAAAAATAAATAATAACTTTTTGGTGAATGTATATAACTACAAATAACAAAAAAAGGTTTTGATATTCGGCCGATATTTTTATATTATTATATTTTGTCTGTTTGTTTGTTTGTTTGTTAGTTCCGGGTAATCTCCAAAACGGCTGGGCTTATTTTAACGGGAATTTTACTGGCAGATAGCCGAAATTATAGCGGTCACATATTCTATTTTATGTGTCCGCGGCTTTGTCCGCATTGCTATTTCTAAAATGGTTGGACTGATTATCACGGGATATTCACTGGTAAAAAGCAGACCTTATAAAAAGTAATTTTGGTTTTTTATTCGCCTTCGGCCGCAGTAGAATATCCGAAATGCTTGAACTGATTTTCACAGGACTTTCACTGGCAGATAACTAGCTAATGAACTATTTTATTTTAAGCTGGCGAACTCGACAGACGTTGTCCCGCCCTGATAATAAAAAGAAAACCTTGACAAATTATACCTAAACCTTCCCCATGAACCGTTCTACCTATTGGTGAAAACGGCATGAAAATCCGTTCTGTAGTTTTTGACTTCATCGCGAACAGACAAACAGACAGACCAGCGGACTTTGTTTTACGCTATGAAGTGATGAACTATTACCTGTGCATTCGTTCGTGTAAATTTAAAAAAATAGTTTGTTTACTGTAAACAAGCGCGTGAGACATGCGCTGTACTGGACTCCAAGAATAAATGTATGTAATTAAATAAATTTTGTAATAAATTATGTAAAGTATGTAATTTGAATTATATTATCATTTTGGTCAATTTTGCGGCCATTTTGTGTTATTTACCGCGTTTACATCTACATAACTCAGTGATTATAGGAACATATAAGAATAATACAATTATATCGACAATATGGGCATGTTTTGTCTATATAATAAACAATTTAACACTTGTTCGATAATGTATAGTTTAAAATTTTCATTACTTTCTTATATAGTGTTAATGAGCACTGAGGGTGATACATAGTAGGTTAAAGTTCCAGGTATGTTGCTGATGATAAATCCCATCCCATTCGATATACTATTCGTATTCACATATCTAATGTACACGTTACATGTTACAGTAGATGGCGTAATGTAAAATTGTAAGTAGGTGTGTACATTACAGAAATGCTTTTTCAAAAACATTTGTAACTATGACACCATAGTTGTTTAATACATTTAAAAAAACGCGTGCCTAGCCGCGGGGGACAGCTAGTAAGTACATAAATTGATAAAACATAACAATAACTAATAAAGTTTTCAAAAGTTTATTGTATTAAAGGCATTAATAATGTATGAATAAATGTGAAAAAAAATAATAGTATTCAGAACTAAAAAAACATATTCTAAAGTAACACTGTCTGGTCCACCAGTTAGGGGGAATAGCAGGATCAGACTTAACAGAATAACGGTTACTTTCAGACTTAACAGAATAACGTTCGTCATAACAGGAACAGTAATTACTGTCAACGATATTCGTTAATATATAATTTTCAAGACGTCAATATTGGTTTTGTTTGCGCCCAAGTTCACATTTTATAGCGGAAGCATGCATGACCATGTACGTAGCAATGCGTCCGCAATGAGAAACGAAAAAATAAGTTATATGAAGGAGATTTGCGGAAGTATAGAAGGATTACGCGTTACAGATTTAAAAATCTATGAGAAACTCCAGCCATTACTAAAGATGCCCGCAGCTAAATCCATATTCAAGTATTATATACATGTCGTGGTTTAAATTTATTATCATCTTATGAATTCGAGAACTAAATTTATAGGCTATAAATTTTGAAATAGCATATATTTCCTGTGCACAAAAATCGATTAAGCGATTTTTATGTAAATTCCAGGCAGAGACATAAAGATCTGATGACATGTAGTATATTCATTTATAATAAAATTAAGAAAAAAAATAATTGGCAGACAGATTTTAAATATATTAATGTAGATAAACTAAATGGTCAAGAATAATATATCTTTAAATATCTTCGATTTTCGATTTCGTTCAACATCTTACATCTCAGGACAAATTGACTTTCTCAATTACGCTTTAAATGTGAATAATAACCGACAAAAATTATTTGCCGTAAAAATGTATAGTATATAAAATCAGTTCAGTATTCTTTTTATTTCTATCTAATTTCATCACACCACAATATGGACGTATTGGCAATTTCTAGCTCCGGGAAATTGACAGTTGTATATTTTCCTCATACGGTGGTACTACAAGAATATTTCTCAGGTTCAGGTTTCCTCATGATGTTTTCCTTCACCGTCAGCATATTCCTAAAAATTCATTGGTAAATGCTGGGCTTCCACCCTGCAGACTTCGAATTGATAACCGGGGGTTAAACCGCTCGACAACGACGATGATATTCAAAATAATATAGATGAAAATTGTCGCTACATTTAATAATGTATTTCCATTCTTTTTTTATATCATAGGAGGCAAGAAAACAGGTTGGTCACATAATATTAAGTGATCACCACCGTCCATAGGCACTTGCAACACCAGGGGAGTCGCAAGTGCGTTGCCAACCTGTGTTTGGGGGTCGAGGGGAGGGGACGGCAGAGGGGAGATGGGTATCCGGCGTTACCAGTAATAGCTTCAGCGTGGCTCTACCACCTACATTTATTGCCTATCGCCACACTAATGTCAAGTGAACAACTTTTTCAATGGCCGAGTCGACTCTTGTATTACCCGAACAGTTTGGAAAATAATATAATATAATTATAGATTTTAGGTTCCATAAATTATGCACATTGAGATATTTACTGTTTATTTTTTAAATAAATCTGACAGAATTATGATTTGCTTTTTAGTTTACTTTTATTACAATTATAATAAGCGTATTAAAAATTTTAAAATATTGATCATACCGAGTTAAAACAGTGGATATATGACTATTCGATATTGATAAATATCGATAAGTATATTTTTTAATTTGCGTCCCTAATCATGTGTTATAAATATAAATAATTAGACTTGATTTAGCAAGCATATACCGTGATTTTCTTGGTGGAAATAAATGTTATAAGGGGTGTTATATGTTATAAAGAATTTTAGTTTCAACAAGATAATGTAACGCCTCATACAGCGTGATACATTTGGTGAACGTTTAATTACGCGTAATGGATCTATAATCTTCACTTTCATGATCGTGTAATAGCACACCTATATGCATTATTTTCTATGGACCTCTGAAACGTAAACGTTTACCTTCTTATTACCGTAACACGAGCCTAGATGCTCAATGAAGTGATCCAAAATTGGTCTTCCGGATTGCTATTAATTCGAACCAAGTGTAATATCCACATGTGTGAAATTATCTTAATTTTAGTGACATATATTTGTTATTAATAAAGCTAATTCCAAAATGCTGTGTAGTTTTGTTTAAGTTCCCAACCTAAACACTGTGTTATTTATTTTAGATTTATGATTTTTAGTTGTAACTGGATATAGGTTATGGTGGGACAGACATATTTAAAATGATAAAAGTCGCTAAATAAAAAAAAGAGAAAAATAAAAGATATTTTTTCAAACTATTTTTTTATTTTATTTCATTTTAAAGTATATTTAAAACACAACTTAAGTGGAATTTAAGTATGGACATAGGTACTGAGTGCGTTATTCGGATTCATGAAAGTTGATGAAATTTTAATAGAAAATAAACTCGATTACATCGTACATACATCGGTGGTACTTACAGGTCATAATTCACAATCATTTTTACAATCTATTTTTTAGACACTAGCTACACCAGGGGAATTGCATGAGCGTTGACAGCATATGTTTGGGGAAGGGGGGAAGTGGAGGGGAGATGGGACTCCGGCGCTCTCACTGACCAAACGAAACGTACCAATGCAAGCACTGTTACTTCACGTCGGTGTTTCTGTGAGAGGGTGGTACTACCCTGGGCGAGCCGACTCATTCATGCTGAAATCAGTAATAGCTTCAGCGTGGCTCTACAACCTACAAAATAGATACGAAATAACTATAGATACACATTATGTAATTAATTAATTATCTTCATAAGAATTGGTGTCTATTACATAAAAATAATTGCGTGAGTGCAACAAATGATGTTGCTTAACAGTTTATGTTCTATGAAAACATAATTAAAATATGGTATACTAGCTTGTTCCGCGGTTTTGCTCGTGTTAGTAAATATTTAAAAAAAATATAGACCATGCTACTAGTTAATAATGTAGCCATTTATATGTCAAAGGATTTTAAAAATCGGTAAATTATTTTATGAGTCTATTAATTAAAAACAAAATGCCATATCTTTTTTTTTTTATATAATAGTAAATAAAGTTTTTTAAGTATAGATTTCGATAATATTTTCACAAAAGATCAAAGTTTTCCCAAAAGTGAAAAGTTAGTGGAGCTTATATAAAAAAATAGTTTATAGCTGTCCAACCATCAGACAACTTAAATCTCGAAGTTGTTAAACAACATTTCAAAGTAATACAAAACTTCTTACGTCAAAGTCACTTCAAAGAAACATTTCACACCACCTTTGTAGTCAAATAAATACGCCTAATAAGTACCACATTTGTATTTTCACGATTAAAAATTACATTTTGCTTTCGTATTTGTAGCGGCAAACTTCTTATAGATTGTGTTTATAACGAAGGTAAATTCGGAACGAATAATTCCCTTTACTATGTATTATTCATACAACTTCAAGTAATAGAAAACGATTCATTTACATTTAAGTAGTTAAAAACATAAAATAACCTTTGTATTAAATTTACTCGGAATAATGTCAAATAATCTGGCCATGTAAGATATAAAAATCCTTTGACGAAATTTTGATCGGAATTTTCATAAGCGAGTAGCCTCAGTCCAAGGAAATTATTATAAAAGATTTGATACTTACAACAGATTTACATTTAATAATGTTACACCATGTATACGAACTCGTTGTCACAAATATATACTGGTATATTATCATTCGTGGGAACCAGAAACTATAGAATCCTTAAATAGTCTGTCTTAAATCTTGTCGCATCTTTCGAATAATGACGTTAAGCTTCCAGAGACGTTCAACCTCGATTCTGTAAGGTATTAAATATGTTTTATATCTTATGAATATATATAAATACTAGCTGTACCCGCAGCTCCGCACGCGATTTTTTTTATTGTATTAAAGAATTATAAAATTATGAGACCATGTACAATTATAGAAATGCTCTTTAAAACAATTGTAACACGCACACCACTTACAGTAACATGTAACGTATACATTAGATTTATAAATACTAACAGTGTATTAAATGAGATTTATCGTCAGCTATTTGGAACCTTAACTCACCATATAATTACCTCATTGCTCACTTACACTGTATAATTAACTAATGAAAAAATGCCTTAAAGATAAATAATGGTAAATATGCCCATATTGTCAATAAGTAATACGTTTATGATCTAATATCTTATTAGAAGGACCTTTTCTATCTTCAAAATTACTATTAATAATTATAATGTTGAATTGTAAACAATGAATTAGCTAACTTCTTGAAATATTGCATAAATATAAATCAAGATATAAAACTTTATATTAGACAACAGTTTTTAATATTTGATAAAGTAAATAATGCTCATTGAACTCGATATAATATTCTCGTATATTATTACTATGGTTACTAAGTTATGTAGACGAAAGCGCTGTAATTGAAACCAAATGGCCGCCAAAATGACCAAAAAGACAATATAATTCAAATTACATACATAGATACAGATATATGAATTTCAATAGCATTTATTCTTGGAGTCCAGTACAACGCATGTCTTAGGCACATGTTTACAGTGAACAACATATTTTTGCTAAATTTCATGCGGACGAAGTTTCGGGTAAGATCTAGTCTAAAATAGAATAACCTAAATTACTTCCTATAAGGTCAGCTATCTGCCAAAAACAGTACCGTGAAAATCGGTTAAACCGTTTTGGACATAGCACTGCGGATGAAGCCACGGTTAACAGCTAGTCTAAATTAAAATAGACTAAATTACTTTTTATAATATCCGCTATCTGCTAGTGAATGTCCCGTAGAAAACTGTCGAACCTTTTTGGAGGTCGTACTGCGGACAGAGCCACGGTTAACAGCTAGTATAAATTAAAATTACTTAAATTACTTTTTATAAAATCAGCTATCTGTCAGTGAAAGTCTCGTGAACATCTGTCAAATCGTTTCAGAGATAGCACTGCGGGCAAAGCCACAGTTAACAGCTAGTATAAACAAAATTTGCTGGAATTACTTTTTATAAGATCCGCTATCTGCCAATAAAAGTCCAGTGAAAATCGGTCCAACCGCTTTGGAGATAGCATTGCGGACGAAACCGCAGTTAACAGCTAGTCTAATTTAGAGTAGGTTAAGTCACCCCCTGTAATTTTAGCTATCAGCCAGTGAAATTCCCGTCAAAATCGGTCCAGTCATTTCTGAGATTATCTGGAACAAGCAGACAGACAGACAGATGGACAGACAGACCAACAAAAATTTTAAAAATGGGCTTTTTGTTATCAGTAGCGTGTGTACTGGTTCGGCCGTCTGGGAGACAGTGCCTGGCTGTCTCTCTTTAGCGCAGGAGGCCCCTTGAGCCGACCGCCGGGACGACATGGTGCTAGCTAACACGAGCCCGTGTCGTTCTTAGTACGGTGGATGTGGGTGCACCGTGGGATTTTAGTCTGTGCGAATCGGACATAACCAACTCTCTCCCCCGGAAGCGTGGCGTATCCGCTAGGGATTTCCCCACGTTAATAAAAAAAAGGTATATTTAATAAACGTACTTCACAAAGCGTCCGATTAAAGTTCTATTTTGGAAATCGGAGCGAATACAAAGAGAAACAAAAGGAATATCTTCAAGCGGATTGCGAACAACAGCATTATAAGGTATCCATAGTATTATTATGTGATAATTAGTCTAATTCATTTTTGTTGTTACATGTACAAATAATTTTTTTCGAGGCAAAGAAAATTAGAATGACCTATGGTTTTAACAAAAGTAATAAAAAATGTTATAACGACTGCTTTTTAAATCTAGATCATTTTGCAAACGAAGCAAAAGTAGGTAATATTGTATTAATTTGTTTACGTTGATTATAGCAAATTTTACTGCTTATAAGTCTACCTTAATTGTAACATTTTAGTTAAGTTACTACCTACGGTCTCTCTGTGCCTGTGCTTTGCATGGGTTTGTTATATTTTATGTAATAAATAGTCGAGTTATGGCAAATATGATAATGGGTAGATATTTATAACATCTTTTAAAATAAATATTTAATTTTAATTGTATTAAATTTACGCAAACACCAATTTTGGTAACCGATTAAAGGATTTTGATTTGCTGCAGTGGTACCTAATCGTGTAATAGTAAGATGTATGTATTACGAAACAACTTATAGTCTGTCCAGTCAGGGATACCAATTA
Organism: Antheraea yamamai; assembly: GCA_036509395.1. Taxonomy (NCBI): domain Eukaryota; kingdom Metazoa; phylum Arthropoda; class Insecta; order Lepidoptera; family Saturniidae; genus Antheraea; species Antheraea yamamai. Next base: position 14,068,367 of record AP028432.1, read on the forward strand.
ACACTCTATAGGCACTGTGATTATTTAATCGGGCAGAGCTTCGCTCTACAATAACTTTAACATAGAAAATGCCCGCCGACCAACGACCTCTTGTCCTTTATAGGCTGAACTATCTAGTTAATCTAATCGAGTGGCGCTAGTGTCAATGTTCCAGTCGTGTCTCAGATTTATTGTAGCGGTACCAGAAGTAGATAATACGCCCGTTTAAATTATTGGAATATCATTATAATTAATAAAAGTATTATAAAGGCCATATTAAATCATTAAAATGAATTACAATAATAGAAATCATGACATATGGAATAAAAACCTTCTCCATGCAAACTTTTATATTTTAATCGGTCAAAAGGGGTTGAATTCTATATATCTTGGATATATTAACATCCATTTATGACGACAAAATTACGGAAAATCTCGGAAATCCCATCTACACGGTTATTACCCATTTTACTAGCTAAATGTTATTCAGTTACATTGAGATCGTAGACCAAATGTTTGCTTAACTTAATGAAATGTCAATGCCAATATATCTATAGAATGGTTACACTATTTATTTCGAACCAGATTAGTTTTATCTGAATCTTGTCGGATTTATAGTAACTTTAGGGGCTGAAAATGTGACAATTAGTTTGACATAATCTTTTCAACTAAAGATAATCTAGATTTACGTTTTTCTGCACAATTGATTACTAGATATATTTTTATATTCAATAGAACTCATAATTGCAACACTGTTAAAGCTCACTGTAGCATGAGAATCAAACATCCCTTAAGACGAAATAGCAAAATAATAAATATTAGAATCTAATGAATCAATGAACTAGAATGGGTGCAGTTGTGTTCAGTTAATACGTATTGGAAGTAGAAGTGACGGTTATATTTGCAAAATCTCTGTATAACCTACTAAGAGATCTTGGCTTATCTAGAGCCAACATGAGGTATCTATTGGAGACAATATTCAAAGTGGCCTTAATGGGTTCTTACTAAGTTTAGCAAGACAGAGAGAGGGAATGTGAGCCATAAAGTTTAACTTTGATACACATGAGTAGGCATTCTAATTTTTTGTATCACGGAGAACTTGGCATCCATATGATGAATCGATGTAATGCTGGGTAATTTGTCTTCCGAAAGTTCCGTTTTTATTTAAGAACCTGGTAACTTGCTACTTTAGTTTCAAGCATTCCCTAATTATTTCGCAAGTTATACGTAATTAACTTTCCCATGTGGTAATTTAATTAATATCTATAAATAAATCGTTAGAGGGAATACGGTTAAGAACATCTCCTTCCTTTGTTTTTCGGCCGATTTCCTTCTTACTATAAATATGCACTATGCTGTTGGAAAAATAAGTATATTTTGTCATATGGCAAAAAATAAACATTATAAAGAATTTATACATAGATGTGAAAGTTTAAATCATTTGCGTCATTATATCACATATATTGAAACACAAAGTTTATTAAGCTTCCGGAACGTCCCTTCGGCCTTCGAGTTTGCACGTGCCAATATATTTTCGCCCTTGTCCACGTGATTACTGTAGCTTGAAATAGGCATTCGCTCTGTTTCTGTCACAAATAAAAATACCTAATTCTTCAACTTCTGTTTGGACATTTTAGAAGGCAAAAACTTAACGGAATTTACTTTATATTAAAGTTCAATGACTTGATTAATATATATTTATATTAAACTTAGTATTAATATTACCCATTTAAACACAAATACGATTATCCATTTTGGTGTTTTCAGTCTTAATCTGTACTGTAATTTTCATTTTATATGTTCTTGGTTTCAAAGTCCGCAGAAGACAACTATTTGTATAAACCACAAATGATCCTGTGGGCTAAGTCTGGGTATAATTTGTGTGGGTTAATTGTATGTTTGTAAAATCCTTACGATACAGAAGCTACATAAAATAACGGAAGTTGTTTAAAAAAAGTTATAACGTGTTAGAGATAGTTGACGTAAATTTATTACTTATTCCTAGGAAAAACTTATACCAATTATATGTATGAAATTGTGGTGTATGGTGTAGAAATAGTGTTAAAAATTTGGATACTAATCTTTATATGAAGATTGATGTGTTCGTAATCAATTACTTGCCGGGTTTATCTTTAAAAATATGTCTTTAACTAGTTCTTCATTAGGATATTGATATTCCTAATTGAGCGGTAGAGTGTACTAGGAAGACATAATTTTAATGCCCTTTTCCCTATAATAATATTTATTTCAATGTTCGATAGTAAATTGCTACGACAAATATCGTTTATCTACATTGCTGGAATCATAAAAAGCTCGAATGAACGTTATCAGTTAATGTGAGAAATAAATAACCAAACTTTAGATATGAATAACATATTACTCGTGTAAAAGGACCTACATATTTGATATAATTTCAAGTTTGTGTATTACCACAGAATTTATTGAAGCATGTTATTAAATCATTAAAATTTGTTGTATATGGCTTAATATTCTTCTGTATCACTTATTACTTTGATGATAAAAAACACTGTATCACTGAGATCGTTAAACTTTAATACTACTTGACCTAGAAAGTTCATCTAGTATCACCTAGAAAGTTATCATTACATAGTATAAAACAAAGTCCTCTGCCCAGTCTGTCTGCCTGTCTGTTCGCGATAAACTCAAAAACTGTTGAACGGATTTTCATGCGGTTTTCACCAGAAGGTACAGTAATTCATGAGGAAGGTTTAGGTATATAATTTGTCAAGGTTTATTATTATCAAGGCGGACAAAGTCCGCCGGGTCCGCTAGTATAGTATATTTAAGGTAATATGAAAACCAAAGAGTTCATAACATTTTTCTCCTGTTGGTCAACCGACTTTCTTTACACATATCTGTTTAGAAGCTTCTGGTAAGCTTTAGTGTTATCAATAGAAAAAATTGAAAAATAAAATATCTTCATTCGTGATTTCGAATACGCGACCAAATTTTAATTTTCCAAACGACACGTTTCTCATGTAAATTGATTTAAATTGCATTAAAATTTCAAATGCTATTATTAACTATTGATTGCTTAATCATTTCATTCGTTTATTTTGGGACAATTTTTAATAATGATTATGGATGAATTTCGGTCAGTCGGCGAAAATTTGTTACTATATTTGTAACTAAATGGCACTTTAGTGCGTCAACTTTTATAACGTTCAACTGAACCCCTTAAAAGTGGTATATGTAGATACTTTGCATTTTACTACCACTCAACTAATTATTAAAATTAATAATAATTACAACAAATAATAACCGCCGCGCATGAAACCTTTTTTCGTATAGACTAAACGCTGTTAGCCTGAAGGGCCTTCACAGCAACACCGGCCTTTTTTGGGCGAGCACTTAAGGCGCTTGACCGTGTGGAAGCAAGCTCAAGAGTGCCAAAAGTGGCCTAAGTGGTCGAACCTCGACTTGGGCTGTTACCATGAATGCAACATCGCGAACCTACTTTAGCTAAGCGAGACATTCACGTGTACATCACTAACATAAATATATTTATACATAATATATATTTTAAACCTGACAATTTGGCCTCCTGCGCTCTCACTGACCGAACGAAACGCAACAATGCAAACACTGTTACTTCACGTCGGTTTTCTGTGAAAGGGTGGTACTACCCCGAGCCAGCCGATCCATTCATGCTGAAACCAGTAATAGCTTCAGCATGGCTCTACCACCTCTAAAATGTTCTTGCTAGCAAATCCTAGGTTTAATATTTGATTGCTTACGGCCGAATACTACAGCAGTAGTCCCTAAACTGTTTTGTCTCATAGACCCTTGACAAATTTTTACTGTATTGCGTTAACCCTTTATCTTTTGAATACTGAATTTTTATCAATTCAAATATGATTTGGAAGATAAAATTATTCTTGACATGACTTTGTTAAGTATCACTGAATGAAAATTAAATAAAAAACATACATTAAACGATATGTATTTATCAACATCAACAAAAGTGGTTATAAGAATAATTTTATAAAGTCATCTCTCATCATCGATCAGGAAGTTTCCCATGATCGATGGATGCATGTAATCTTGAAATTCTCTAAGTCTGGCTCCATATCTTGAAGAGATTCCATAAACATATACCTTTTAGTAAAATTTACTTATATGTTTACTGTAAAAAATTATTATGTAAGTACAAACGGACTGTCATATTTTATTATTCTATATTTAGAAAGTTAAAAATTTTGTTTAACTGAATTTCACTATTGTCGACCCCCATTTGCAGCTCGCCGACCCTCAGATTTTCTTTCTTCTTTTTCTTCCTGGCATGAACCATCAGAAGTTCGAAATCGACTCCCTGGGGTCTATACGAAGCACTTTGAGGACCTACGCACTACAGTGTGAACGAACACACGGAAGGTAAATTCTTTGAAGCACTTTAGCTCAAGTATACCGTTCGAATCACGCAATATATATTGTAAATTTATTACAAGATAATTACTTGATTTCACCCTAACAGGATTAGTATTTACGATTTTATTAATTACACTGAAACGCTTTGACCGGCTCAGTGTAAACATTTCAAAGCTTTAACGTTACGAACACGACGCCATACGTACCGAGGCGCACACTCCTGCAGGGTGGGATATGTTTCTATGGTTACGTTGAAAGGTATAATAGAGGATCTAAAGGAAAATACTCGGAATATTAATCGACCAATATTTTAAGAAGCCAATTTTCTACTCCTTTTGCCTATAAAAGCTTTAAATGAACTAATATTGAACATAAGCGAATAGTAGTACATAGAAACTTATTTATGGTATTAGAATATTTTAAAAGCTTTGAGTTCACGGCAATCTACTTTATTTAAAACATGAAAGATTTTTAATATTGGTATGGTCACTATAAGATGTTGTTAGGATAGCTAGGGGGGGGAATGGAGGGAGGTGGAGCGCCTGGCCACGATGGCCACAACCCTCGTGGTCAGGCGCATCAGGAGGTTGGGCCTCAGGGTGGCCCTCGAAAAGACCGAGGCCCTACTTTTTCATGGGCCTCGGCGGGGGCCACCACCTGGGGCCCACATTGTGGTGGAGGGCGCCCGGATCAGGGTGGGGACCCAGATGAAATATCTGGGTCTCACCCTGGACGGGCGCTGGCGGTTCGAGCCCCACTTTGCGGGGCTCGGACCGCGAATTGCTGGGGCGGCGGCGGCACTCGGCCGGTTACTCCCCAACATAGGGGGGCCGGGCGCCGGGTGCCGCCGACTCTACATGGGAGTCGTGCGGGCGATGGCCGCCTACGGGGCACCAGTCTGGGCCGACGCCCTCGGTGCCGCCAACGTGCGCGCGCTGCGTAATGCGCAGCGCACGGTGGCACTGAGGGCGATCCGGGGGTACAGGACGGTGTCCTCTGCGGCGGCCTTCACGCTCGCAGGCTCCCTACCCTGGGTGCTGGAGGCAGGAGTTCTCGCCGCCGTGTACCAATTCACGGCGGCGAGAAAACGAAGGGGGGAGCCTCCGGCTCCCAGGGAAGTAGAGGCGGAGAGACGGCGTCTCAGAAGAGACGCCGTCGAAAGATGGCAGCAGGACCTGGTGGAAGAGCGGTTCGGGCGGTTTACCGTAGACGCCGTCCGCCCGGTCCTGCGGGAGTGGATTGATAGGTAGTGGGGCTCCCTGACGTTCCGACTGGTGCAGGTACTCACCGGACACGGTTGTTTCGGGTGGTACCTGCACCGGATCGCGCGCAGGGAGCCGACCGCCGCCTGTCACGAGTGCGGCGCTGACGAAGATACCGCGCAGCACACTCTGTCTGAGTGTGCTGCGTGGGGGGAGCAGCGCCGCATTCTGGCGGCGGCGGTAGGACCTGACTTGTCGCTGCCGAGCGTGGTCTCGGCCATGCTCGGCAGCGAACAGGCGTGGCGAGCGATGTCCTCCTTCTGCGAGGACGTCATCTCGCAGAAGGAGGGGGCGGAGAGGGCCCGCGAGGCGGACCCGCTGAGTGGCCGTCTCCGCCAACGGAGGATTGGCAGGAGGAGGCGGCGCTTTGCCCAACTCCTCCTGCCACCGTAGCCGGACCTGAGGGGATGGGCCGGGGGGCCCATCTCCTCATTGCACAGGTCCGGCGGACGAGGGGGGGCAGCCGGCGTGTACCCGGTCTGTCCCTCTATAGGTAGGAGCCCGGCGGTCACCTTCCGCCGGGCGGACCGTGGGGGCGGCTCTACAAGGTTGATTAGCTTGAACGATCCCTTGCCGCCCCCACACAACGGTCTGTCGGTACACCGTGGGGTTTTAGTCCGTGCGAGTCGGACATAACCCACTCTCTCCCCCGGGAGGGTGGGTATCCATAAGGGATTTCCCCACGTTAAAAAAAAAAAAAAAAAAAGCTAGTTACGTAATAACTTAAAACAGAAGGTCTCTTAAGTAGTGACTTAATAATGTAACCTACTGGTATTACATGGATCTCACAACTTTTTACGGTAGAAGAACTAAGTCGCGAGACTTGTTTTTTTTACAAGTTTTGTTTTTGATGGCATTATATACTCCCACAACATTTTATTTAATTCATATGTCTTCTTTTATATATTTAATACTTTTCATCATTGTATTTATGATATAAACTGGCTAACTCGATAATAACTAGAGATTGAAGAGTATAGGTGTCCTACCTAATATTATAAATGCGAAACTGGGTTTGTTTTTGTTATGTTTTCAAGCCATAACTGCTCAACCGACGAAGGAGGTACAGAAAAAAAGATGTAGGGTACCATACATCTAGAAAGGGATAGGCCAAATCAATGCTAACGCGAGTGAAGCCGAGGACAAACGATAGTATATGAATGATCAAATACCAAACACTTCAACCATTAAAAAAATTACTAAAAGTATATTAAACGCCAGAATGTCAAATAATACGAAAAATTACTCATATTACCATATTATAAGATATAAAATTATATTCCTCAGGAATTAATCAACAATAGAGTATTATATTACTTTTTCCTTCTCTATTGATGAAAATATAATTATAAAAAATGATATATTAATTTAGAAACCTATTTAAACCAGGAAAATGTTTCGTGGGCAGAGTAACACATTCTACATTATTGTTCCTATATCGTTGAAGCAGAATTAATGAGGCGTATGGATAAACCACGAAAGATTAATTACAAATGACTGACAATCGAGAGCCGAAAATGTAAATTTATGCTAATAGGACTTGTTCGCTCCAGTTACAGCTTTCAGATTTAAATATGTAGGTCTATAGTGTAGATACAATATTTCCCTTATATTTTCTACCGCTAATCCAACTGCTTCATGTTATTTACATTTACTATTCATAATAAAAATACGTGAAAATTTCTTTACTTGAAGAGCTTAAGAAAAGACTTTCAAAAGGTAATTTTCAACGTTGATTTTATTTTGCTCTTTATTAGACAGATTTAAAGTCGTTTTTTTTATTAACGTGGGGAAATCCCTTATGGATACGCCACCCTCCCGGGGAGAGGGTGGGTTATGTCCGACTCGCACGGATTAAAACCCGACAGACCGTAATTGTTGAGGCGGCTAGGGATCGTACTCACTACTCTACCTTGTAGAGCCGCCCCAATGGTCCCCCGGCGGTAGGTGACCGCCGGGCTACTACTTATAGAGAGGCAGACTGGGTGCACACCGGCTGCCTCCCTTCGTCCGCCGAATCTGTCTAATGAGGAAATGGAACCCCGGTCCATCCCCTCAGGTCCGGCTACGGTGGCGGGAGGAGTTGGACAAAGCGTCGCCTCTTCCCACCAGTCCTCCGTTGGCGGAGAGGGCTACTTAAAGGGTCTACCTCGCGGGCTCTCTCCGCCACCTCTTTCTGCGAGATGAGCTCCTCGCAGAAGGAGGCCATAGCCCGCCAAGCCTGTTCGCTGCCGAGCATGGCCGAAATCACGCTCGGCAGCGATAAATTCCTTCGTACCGCCGCCGCCAGAATGCGTCACTGTCCCTCCCACGCAGCACACTCAGGTAGAATGTGCTGCGCGGTGTCCTCATCAGCGCCGCACTCGTGGCATGCGGCGGTCGTCTCCCCGCGAGCGACATGGTGCAAGTACCATCAGGAGTAACCATGCCCGGTGAGCATCCTAAACGTCAGGGAACCCCACTCCCGGTCTATCCATTCGTGCAGGACCGGGCGGACGGCGTCTACGGTATACCGGCCATAGCGCGCGTCCGCCAAGTCCCACATCCACCTTTCCACTGCCCCTTCCCTCATCTCCCTTCTCTTTGCCTCTATCTCCCTGGGAGCCGGAGACTCTCCACTACGTTTTCTCAACGCCGTAAATTCGAATACGGTGGCGAGAACTCCCGCCTCCAGCTCCCAGGGCAGATAGCCGGCGAGCAAAAAGGCCGCCGCCGAGGACACCATGCGGTATGCGCAGCGCCCGCACATTAGCGGCACCGAGGGCGTCGGCCCACACCGGTTCCCCGTAGGCGGCCATTACCCGCACAACTCCCATGTAGAGTCGGCGGCAGCCGGCACTCGGCCCCCCTCAGATTTAAAGTCCTACGTCAGGGAAGATTTTGCAAACACATTATTTAAGACACAGAAAGTAAACTTAGATTTAAAATAATTGCTCGTTGATCATACAAATAACTGTTGTGTGTAGAATTCAAACCAATAACACTCAGCCCAAAGCGAAGTGACCGCTTAAACCATGGCTTCATCGGTGCAGATAGCTATCTCAGTTAATTCCTTGTTCGCTTACTTTATTTCGAACTAAGAAATTCGCAACATTTTACCTTTACCGTATCGTGAAGCTGAGGAACAATCTCCCGGCCAATGTATTTCCTCCTTCCTATAACATAGCATGGGGTCCTTCAAGCGTAACGTGAAGAGACACTTACGCAGGCCCGCATGACAGCGGCGACCGACGAAAGATGCCGTGTCTCTCGATGGTCGCCGTTGCTTTTAGATTGTATTGTGCTTACCATCATTCATAGTGCAATCATTCTGGCTACAATAAAAATATATGTATAAATAAAATTATAGAGGTATGTCGTTGGAGGCGCATCACTCAAAGATCACTGGATACATCTCTTTCATTTTTAACGTGAAACTTAATATGGGAGGCCTATGAAATTCTGATAAGCCGACCTTTTTGTGTGATGAAAAGTGGTGGGGGTAAACACTGTGTCGGGTAGAGTTCCGATGAATAACCGCTTGGGAACACCGTGTGACGTTGACTTTTTGTTGTATTTTTTAATTAAAATTTAATTTTCCTGTAATACAAAAGTTCCACTACTATGTATGTTATACTCTGTTTTTTAGACACATAGTCCTTATCTAAAACACAATTGTCTCGACTCTCGATAGTTTAATTTAATATAGAGCTTTACAGTTTTAAGAGTGTTTTTCTTGTCGTGAATAAATGAGACAAATAATGATTATGTTTTTGCTCTGTACGTAAAATATATTGATAAATTAATAAACAACGCAGACAACGTCGAGGGTATCAGCTTGCAAATATTAAAAGGGTAAAAGTTATATAAAAGAATATTTGGATCATTTTTGCTATGAAAATGAAGTGCAGCTTATGCTGTAAATACTTCACCTCGGGTACTTGTTAGGTAGTCTGTGCATTAACATAGTTAAACCTCATCTTAATTTTCCTTTACAAAGGCACTCAAGGAGCAGTGCACCAACAAACTATTATCTTCCTATAAATTTCTTATAATACAGTAGCTGGAAATTCATCCAAGTAAATATACATTTTATACAACACAGACTCGATTAGGTAATGATTTAGGATACAACACACGAGTGCATTGAAACACACTATGTATATTAACTGTAATAATGTAAAGTAACTTGCATACATTACTTAAAGGATGTGTATTAAATATATATGAATAACTAGCTGTGCACAAGTGTTCGTACGCGTTTTTTATTACTTGATGAAATAAATAAGTTATACCAAAATCGACAGTAAATATTCTCTGTATACAAATTTTCATGGCATTGTATCAATATTATAAGTAAAAAAAATGCTTATAATGTTACTGTTTTCTATAATTATCTATTTCAAGATTTTCATGCCGATATCTATATATTAATACGTGAAGCGAAAACTTTGTACACCCTTTTAAGCGAATTGCGCGAACAGATGAACGTGAAATTTGACATAGTTAAAGGTTAAATGGAGGAGAGGTGCATAAAGCAATGTTTTTATATAAAATATATATATTAATACGTGAAGCGAAAATTTTGTACACCTTTTTAAGCGAATTGCACAAACAGATGAACGTGAAATTTGACATAGTTAAAGGTTAAATGGAGGAGAGGTGCATAAAGCAATGTTTTTATATAAAATGTATTGGAAACACATTAAATTAATTAAAATAAACATTACACACACTACTGCTTGAATGACACACAACATATACACATATGTAAATGAAAATGACGTTTTACCATCCTTCATTTTACTCTGACGTTCCAATTACCTTATTTCATCCTATATTCAATATTTTTAGCATGACTTACGTTCCATACCTTACATGCCCTTTGAAATTAACTGGTCAAATTGTAGGTTAATTTTGTAATTATATAATATGGAAATTAATAATATACATTAATAATTAATCGATAAATAATTTATCTTTAGAAAATTTATGAAACCACTGAAATAATTATTATTCTCTTTGGTCTTATTGAACGTCAAAATTAATTGTGGTCGAATTTCGACGACTAGGCGACCATTACTATCATTAAAAGTGTCAACTCAACCATCTGTTCTTAACAATCAGTAAAGTTACTATTTACATATTTTAATATTCATATTCTAGAAAACAAGTAATAAATACATGTTTCAAAGGAGGTAAAAAGATGAGTTATTTAACTTAATAACTGAAAGATTTCAATGCATAGTTATTGAGTTAATAGTATGTTTATTAAAGAGAACTGGAAAGTAAATTTGATGCACCACTCACCTTAGTCCCACTTGTATCATTAATAAAAACATAGGGGGATTTTACATTCAATGCTCTAATATAAGTGAGATTTTAGATTGGACTCAGGGAATTTTAGGTTCAGATGAAGTAGCCATTCGGCAGCAACGTGTTATCGATACATTATTATGTTTGCTTTTATCGGAGTATAGAACAGAAAATGTAAACCTTTGAAAGAAAATTGCTTTACAAGTTATGTTCGAAGAGAAGAATCTATATAATTATCCCGTCCTAACAAAAAATTTCCCGTTGAAAACAGTTTCAATCTACTAATTAACACCGTATTTCAAATGCTATCAATTTGATGTAATAATGATTAGACGCTCCCTTTTAATATGCATGTGTGATGTAGCTAGTTTCATTACCTGCATGCAGTATTTGCAATGGAACGGGTAATGGAAAGTCAAATGGTAGACCAATTTGCATTTTAAATAACTACTGTCACAGTCGCTTGAATACGTTACTGAACAAACAGATACGAGATGCAATTACAATTTTACCTGAAATTTATTATTGTGTATGTTTGTTCGGGTTGAATTTTGTAATTGATTTTTGTTTGAACAACCATAATCAAACTTGCCGTGAAGTACAGATGGTGACACGCGTAGACGAGTTTTAAACTGAAGTGTACCAACCAGCTTGACTGGGACTAGACTGTAAATCGTAGCTATGCTACATGCGACTGCTGCCAGCTTAGGAATATGTTTGCTAAATTTAGATGATCTTTAAGGAGAAATTTAAGGAATAAAATGTTCAGTAAGATTAACAAAATCAAAAATGAGAGTTTCGATGTTGAGCGGGACATGAATTTAGGATTCGTAGGAAAACTGTATATGCCGATGGAATTGACTATCCTTGACATTAAACCATTTCGAACATATTTTATGGTAAAAACAAATAAATGCGCTAAAGTATTTCAATTCATCATACAAGACTCAATATCTCATAAGTCTCTTTACTGCACGTATTAGGTTTTCCCAGTAAACCCTCGATGTTATCAATTATTAAATAGGCATGCAGTGCACCTCTTGTTAAATGCTCACTGCAAATAGACACGTATAAGTAACCTCCATAGGACCGCTGTGCTAGGGCTAGTCATAATTGATTGCTACTCTTGAGGACCGAGTAGGAATACTTCGAATCTGCTAACCACGCCATTTGATTCGGAACGTAATTACACGACCTTCTTAATGGTTGAAATATATATAGTAATGATACCCCAGCAATTAAGCTCTATAGAAGCTTTATCACTCTTAAAGGAATTCCTGTAAAATAGACAAAAGAAATCAAACCCACACTTCAAATTAAATATTCAATCAGGGTATGTTATGGAGTCCACTCCATTGAGTTACTCATGAACTTGCAACATCGACGTCTGACCTCACGAAAAAGTTCATGTTGTATTTACTAAGAATATAAACGAGTTTAGTTATAATGTTTTATATCTTAACATTATTTATAACATAAACGTATTTTACGGCTATTAACGTCAACGGAACGACAGTTTATTATTTTTACACTGTTCTTTTTGACATTGATGTAATGTATCGCTTTTATATATAGTACATATATCGTAGATAGTAACTAACTATAGCAACAAAGTACAAATGGAAACGACTGAAGGTCAGTGCTATGCGATATATTTATTTTTACCAAAATGACGTAGTTACTTTTTTTTAAATTGAAATAAGCTTATAAAAACGAGAACGTAACTTGAAAATGATATGTTATTAATTAATTACGTTTAATTTTTATGTTATCAGCGTTTTCCCGCGAATTCGTCTGCATATTATTTGGGATAATGAAAATGCCAATTTCATGTCCATAGGTTCAGAGTTTGATGAGATATGAGAAATTACCAGATAGCATTGGACACGGGAAATTGTGATGTGGACTTACAGATAACGCTAACTTCGACTTCAGGACTACACAGCGTTAATGAGACAAAAATGTGTGCCAGCACGTGTGCCCCACTAACACGTACATGTATTTGAAATCTGGCAGTTTAGCAAAAACTAAAACCCTGTCTTTCACTTTATGTATACCTACGGTTTGTATGTGATGAGAGTAGATAGTTATGAGATGCAGTATGATGTATGTGAAAACTAGTTACTATAGTATCACTGTATCCCACTAGCAGCGTGATGGCAGGCTCCCATTTCTGTACATAAAGTAGAGGAAATAAGTGATCGTAAATATCAAAACTATGCGTTCGTAAACCATAAACACGCGCCAACAAGTCGACTAAAGGTGATAAACAAACAGGCAGACACAACAGTTATAGCGTGCATATATTCTCTTATAAAAATAAGGTTTCATATCTTCTGTCCAGTAGTTACGATTCATAAATAAAACCACGGAGTTTACGAGTCTCATTTCCCGTTTACCTCCACTAAACTTAGAGGCTATTAAGATTAATGTATTATTGCAAATTCTTTAGAGATAAACTGACTAGCTAGTCTTTGAGAATTTGTAATGGTGATAGCTTATTGGTATGGCAATCGAATCAGTAAACTTTGATTCCAATCCTACCATAAGCAGAAGAAGCAATGATGGCCTGTTTGTTAGCGTGTCGGACATTACGTCGCAGGACGCAGGTTTGAATCCTTGCAACTGAGTTGGAGCTTTCGATGAAAGAAAACATCATGATAAGGCGTTATCGTAGTCCGGTGAAGCTGTTAAGACCTTGCTAGGTAAATAGCGTAGTCAGTTCGAAAAACCTACTGACAA
>AP028432.1:14168271-14224025 GCA_036509395.1 Antheraea yamamai
ATTAATGCGTGTAATGAACATAAAATCACCTTGGCACATACAAATTTGAGACTTTTCCATCATTAAATATTTACTAAACTTTTTTTTCTTTACATATTAGGAAGCCAGATCTTTTATCTATTTTTCATCACCCTGGTTCATTTTGACAGCTGTCAAATGAGTTTATTGAACTGTCACTGTAAAATAGATGTTAAGCATTCCAATATTATTTCATTTTTACTTGTTACGTCAAGATGTATTGGTAGCTGTAGTTAATGCGTGTACGGTTTAATATTTTCAATAATGAAACTTAGTTTTGGAGTTAATAATCATAATTTTTTTAAATTAATTTTTAAAAACAGCAATTTCTTTGTATAAAGTATGTGCAATAAATTGTTAATTTTTTAAACCTACAATTTTTATAGTTCCTCGGTTTTGATTAATATAAAATAATTTTATCATTTGGAAGCAAGATGTTTTATCTATGTTGAAATTTACATGAGTATTTTACAAAATAAAATCTTTTAATATAATTAATGTGTTTTATTGATAGTAATTGGACTTTCATTTTAATTAATGGCATCAGCACACTTGTCTGTATAAACATTTAAAAAAAAACTTAATCTTCTGGTGAATTTTAAGAATACTTAATTAAATTTAGTTGTGTGTTATGTGAAATTGTATGGTGCTTTTTATAAAATACGTTCGCACTGATGGGTTCAAGAGTCACTTACTGTGAGAAGAGGTTCAGGGAGTATAAGGAAATGCGATAAACGCACCTTAGCTATTTAGCTATTTTCTCTCCATTGTTTAATTTTACTTTTTAATTATGATAAGTCATTGTTTTGTATTTGTAATGTTTACGTATATCTTTTCGTCATAGTGACTTTACTCACGTTTTGTTTTTAGCTTTCCAACTTTGACGCTAGCGTTTCTGTCTGTTACAATTAGTTCTATCTCCAATAGCAAGTGAAAATAATGTTCTAAGTGCTGGCGCGCACTAGTTGCTGTGCGGAATAAAAACCGCACCGAAAAAAAATCCGTAATTGATGGTCCGCGCACTGAGTTCACTCTTATTGTAACCTACTCGACAATGGCAGTAATAATGTAATAAGAAATTGGTTGTCACAATAAAAAATAAATGGTACTACGGAATTGTGCATCTTAAGAATACGTACAAAAAGTATTTAATGTTTATTAACAATCATTCAGTAAGTATTATTTTTTACATTTATTAGTTATTATTTCTAAAAGTAAATACGAAGGATAAAACTTGTAGACCAAGAGCCCGTGAATACCGCCAGGCTTTCCTTATTTTATAAAACCTGAGAGGTTTTCGGCGTATGCTTCTGATATATAGGTTACAAAGGTCTAAAAAATATCAACTATTTTTTTTTATAATAATAAAGTTGAATAAATATTTTTATATTTGGAATAATATTAGAAATCATAACATTTAACATTCAATATAAAATAACCAAGGTCTGGCTTTCACTGGCTCTTAGACTCTCGGGAAGTTATACCACAAGCGTAAATCGTTTCATCTGGTCAGGCTCTAAGACTCACATCACTTCCTATATGATATATGTAGATGGAGCTTTAATATTCCTGGCGCAATATTAATGGGAGGTCGCAGAAAATGTAACACATCGTGATAAAGAGAAGTTGTTCTAAAAGATACAATTTAGAGTGATGTGTAATGGTAATTATGAAATAACTTCAAAAACTTGAATCTTATTACTATGGGAAGTAAATAAATCATGATTCAGTTGATCAGGAATTTTATTTTATAAAAAATCATTTAATATATGATAGATCCTCCCACGAACTGGGTCATTGAAATGATAGTGACATTATATAAACTATTAATCCTCATATAAGATTTTTCAACTTATTCATAAAATATATACCAATTTTTAAGAAATCACATACACATTTTGGACATTATTGTTTACAAAAAATATACATAGTTTCAAAAATATAAAGTAGAACAAGTAGTAAATTTAAAAGTAAATTTCATCTATGCTAATTATGTACATATTGAATTTCATTTTTTTTATTTTATATAAGTGATGTCAACAATATTTCTGTTATTTTCTCGAAACTGGTCACCCTTCTTTTGGTTTTTTTTTATTATTATTAAACATCACTGGATACACGTCATTTAAGTTTATTCTGTAATATATCTTAAATTTAAAACAACACTCCGACGAGATGGTGGATCACTTTTTGGAACGTTCCGAGAAGTTCTTTTGACAACTTGAAATGGTTTATTTTAATTCATTTAATTCGTACACAGTAACGAAACTATAACGCAGAAATGTATCATAATATTAAATAATATAAAGTCTAACAACGCAAGTTTATGAATTAATATCAAAATTACTAAAGGCAACTAAAGATCTTACTATTTTTTTTTATTTAAAATAAAAGCTATTTGAAACTTCCATAGTTTAATCTGTTTTTCATACAATATAACATATTTTTTTTGTAATATATCCACAGAGTAAATATAAACTTACAGTTTCCTTCTTTCACAACTATTCTAAGCTTAAACATAAAAACTTACACTTAACAGACTTATTTTGACAATGTTAAAATAACACTTGGGTCTCCTAAAATCTTTAAAGAATTTATAATTAATAGATACTTGTGCTGTATTTTCTTTTGTAAAAGAACACTTTTGCAGTTGTCATAATATCAATTCTATAAACATACGGTACCATAAATATAATTCACTTAGAAGTGTCTTTTAGGCACCTTTTTTTAAAAATAACAAATTGCACATTTACAACAAAAATGGTATTTATCAAAACAGTTTTTAGTAGAATATACTAAAAGGAGGCCCAGATATATTAATTTATGTTTCATTAAAACAACAGAACTTATACTAGAAAACTAGCAGAGTAAAAGGTTTTTTGAAGTGAGTTATGAATGACTGCATATTTCAGTTTGAATTTCTAAAATAGTACCCCCTGTTTTTTGGTTTTGTCAACTCTGTAGGAAAATGAGCAATTTATTGAACATATTAATAAAACGCGCCATCGTTATTCGGTCTGATTGTCACTCTATATATCTTTTTATAATGTTTGCAGCTTCAACCTCTCCAATGTTCTGTAGGATCAAAGCTAACGATTGTGAGGATAACTCTCTACACTCCTGTAACGAAAATATATTTAAATTTAGATAGAAAATTGTACCCTAAATATCATGTATTACGTAAGCAGTATTTTTGTAATTTCTGGCCGCCCCCTCCCCCTGGTCAGCAAAAGTAAGCAATGTTCTTAACCCTTCCCCCCATAATAACGTAAACATTTATATAAGTATATTCAAATCTGTGTTCTAATTCAGTAAATAAATATTGCTGACGTAATCACCATCCAGACCACCCAGCCCTTACGTCTGGTACGTTTAGGTGGTAGATACACGCTGAAGCTATTACTGGTTTCAGCATGAATGGGTCGGCTCGCCCGGGGTAGTACTACCCTCTCATAGAAAACCGACGTGAAGTAACAGAGTTTGCATTGTTGCGTTTCGTTCGGTCAGTGAGAGCGCCGGAGGCCCAACTTCCTTCCCCTTTCTCCTTTCCTTTCCCCCTTCTCTTCCTCCCTCCCCCAAACACAGGCTGGCAACGCACCTCCGACTCCCCTGGTGTTGCAAGTGTCTATGGATAGTAATTATAACTTAACATCAGGTGACCCACATGTCCGTTTGCCTCCTATGACATAAAAAAAAAACGTTACCAAAAATAAGCAAATCAAGGATCCCTCATCAGTGCTTACATAATACTTGAATGACTCCTAATATTTAATTAATTGTAAGTCTATGACTGAAACAAACAAAAACGTGTTTATTCGCTCAAAGTACAATTTCTGTAGTACTTAAGAAAGTAAAAGTCAAGATGAAAGTTTAAAAATTTGTCATATTCATACTCTAGAAAGTAGTGGAATGCAATAGGACTGGAATGAATAATACCGAATCCAGTATATATAAGGTAATTCAATAAACTTTCTACGTGTTATTTATTCAACAAATGAATCACACGCAAAAATGAAGTGACCTAATCTTATTAACCTCTCAAAAACGAAATTAGGCATCGTCGGAAGCCAGTAGACGTGAAACATCGCAATTGCTAATTATTGAAAGAAGAAACAAGACACTACAATACAAAGAAATATTCTGATTCTATAAAATTTGTTACTACTTTTATGATTGTCATAAGAACTAATAAAATGTAAAACGAAGACCACTTTATATACATTCTGTAATTTATTTTCGAAAGATGAGCGGTAAAAGGGTACTCAAAACAAATCTGTTGATAACATAAAAATATCAAACATGTATAGATAACAATGTGTTACGACCGATGAGCGACAGATGCCGTTGAAATGAATTTTGAGGATAAATACCTTAATGTGTTTGAGCAAGGTGCGTGCCGCGCTGGGCTGTGCACTTATAATATATTTTCGAAGAATGAGGGATAAAAGGGTATTCAAAACAAATTTGTTGATAACATAAAAATGTCAAACATGTATAGATATCAATGTGTTACGACCGATGAGCGATAGATGGCGTTAAAATGAAATCTGAGGATAAATACCTTAATGTGTTTGAGCAAGGTGCGTGCCGCGCTTGGCTGTGCACTGAACCAGGCCGTGTTGTCAAGCTGCAGGTAGGAGGCGAGAGTGCGCCACCCGCCAGAGTAGTCCAGTGCGGCGCTCACCTCATGCTCATACAAACTTAAATCCGGTAGACCTCTGGCATCCTGTTTACATCGAATACTATATCAGTTTGTATCTCAAGAAGATCACATCTTTATATAGTGTATACCTATCAAGGTGTTTCAGTATTGTATTTTTTAGAACGAAGTTTGCGGTAGATGTTGACTCGTAGATATCGTCACGTAAGGAAAAAGCGCTGTGCATCCCCTATGCGCCATTTCCTCTCTCTCTCTCTGTCGACTGTAACCAGTGTATACGCGTGCGAGTATCGAAATTCGAACAGACGAGCGTCGTGCCGGTTGTATAACTTTAATAGTGAATGCACTGGAATTTAATTGATACTTGTTTTTTAGAATTTTATATATATCATTTTATAATTCACCATCTTATATCTGATATATAGATATAAGAGTGATATGACATATACATTATGATGGAGAAAATGAATTTAAAGATTTTTCAGAGAGAGTCGCACGGAGGGGACGTAACGCTTTTTCTTTACGTGATGAAAACGTACAAATATAAAAAATCAGAATCTCGATATCGAATTACATTCAGAGTAGAAGAAGAATAGCAAAGAACTTCGTTTCTGACAGGGTGCCTTAACCTCATACATTTTTATTGATTTTAAATAACTCTTTACAATCCAAACAACGGTGACTAGCGAGAGATCGGTCATATATGTGACTATTTATCGTCATGCTGATCGTAACCCAGCCGGGTACAGACCCTTACCACCTTACTTTTATACTATATACATACACAAATTGAATGTGTCATTATAGCAAAAATTATTTATACTGATGTATGAGAGTCGAGATCTACTTGGATACAATTGTCACGTCCTACTACCCAGTATTTATAAGAATCCTTTGATTTTTTTTTTAATTTCTGGAAGTCGCTGAGTTTTCAAATCACATCTGATGGTATTAGCGGTATTCAATAAAACATGTCACGATTAAATAGTTCTAAAGTGACGAAACAAACCGATAAATGCAAATCACATTAAGTATAGAAGGTAAATCACATGAATACTAAATAAAGCCGCCATTACCAAAACCTCGAATTAAAGCATTGGTCTTAGTGTCTACATGCAAACAAACACAACAAGAAACAATTTCTATATTTTCATCGATATTCTTCTAAGCTTGAACGTACAAAACATGCTTAAGACTTTTCCCGTAACAACAAATAAAAATCATTGAGTTTCTAAACAACAGTAAGAAATTAAGTTATCGACTACTAAAGCACATTGAAGTAAGCTTTAATACAAACTCAGAAAATATTTTGATGCAGTACAAACATAAACAAATACATATATCAAAATATGTTCAAACATTTACCCAGTTTTGGACGAACGCAACAGTCCGAACGCACAAATTAACAATAAAAAAAAATGTTTTATATGCAGTCTCAGAGTATTTTAAAAGAGAGGTCGATTTATGCTTCGAATTGCAAAATATTTTCAAACGAAGGACAATTTTTAAATTGTAATATGTACTTATTACCAAATATATGTAAAATATTATAATGTTCTCGAGAACAATTTGATTTACTCATGGAAATAAAGCTTCAGCTATTTTTTAAATTCTAAATATAAATGTAATATGTTCTTAAAGTATACATTTGTGGGTTAACGCTAAAAGGATCAAAGTAGATTATCGTAATATATTAAATTTGATTACTAAATCATTAAAATATATATAAAAATAACATTAAGTGTGAAGATAGTCCATCAATATAACAAAAGGTTAAGATGGTATCTACTGTTCATAAATTGCGAAATAAAATTGAATAATTGTTAGAATGGCTACAATTTTCATAGCATATAATTTATTCATCACAACATATTAATAAACAAAGTCCTATGCCATGTCTGTCTGTCTGTTCGCGATATACTCAAAAACTACCGAACGGATTCTCATGTGGTTTTCACCAGTGGATAAAGTGATTCTTGAGGAAGGTTTAGGTATATAATTTGTCAAGTTTTTATTTATTGTCAGGGCGGGACAACGTCTGCCCGGCCCGCTAGTTTTACAATAAATCACAAAAATATTTTTATCATACTACTACCTTATACTCGTAGTACATTTTTTTGGATGAAAGGTACCCTGTGTCCTTTTCTGTACTTCTGACAATGTGTTTGTAAATTTTTTATGATGATCAGTTAAGTAGTTGAGGCGTGAAAGTGTAACCAAACAAACAAACTCACATTTGCATTTGTAAAATTAGTCAGGACAAAACTAATATGTTAATTAATATCAAGTTCTAGTAAATTTTGTTTTAATACCATTTACAAAATTTATGGGAAAACCACTTTTGAAGTGAAGATTCTTTTGACACGATGTGAATTGGATTTTATGAAACGAAAACGTGTATCGAGAAAGAGAGAAATACAAACGTATTTATGTATATATATAGGCTGTGGGAGAATGAGAAAGTATATTCTTAATATACTCGATATATACACAAAGAGACAGGAGAGAGAACGGTTTAAATCTATAGCACATTATTTTCTGTCTATCTTTTTCTGTCTGTTCTGTTTTATATTGTTAATATATATTAGTATATTCCAAATTAATGCCGAAAACGAATGCTTACCAACACCATAGTGTATTCATCTCAATTTTTTTTTAATTATTCATAATACTAAGTTTCACTACGTCGACGTGTGAACTGTCCACAATTTTTTTTTTTAACACTATCATCAAGTTATATAATTGTAACTCACTGTTTCCTCAGCGGATTCATAATCGTCTTCTGGTTCAGATTTGATGTCTTCCTTCAGATCGATCTCGATTTGTTCAGTGGGCGGTACAGATGTCATGTACCACTGCATGATGCTCCTTATCATCGGTTTGTCCCTCGCTCTGGACCACGCAGACTCGGTGTTTGGCTCGTGTTTCAATGGATCGGCCTGGACATGTCACAATTAACTTGACTATTATATCATCACTATTATAAAACAAAGTCCTCTGCCAGGTCTGTCTGTTCGCGACAAACTCAAAAACCACTCAACGGATTTTCATGCGGTTTTCACAAGTAGATAAAGTGATTAATGAAGAAGGTATATAATTTGTCAAGGTTCATCCGCTGAGCCTGCTAGTTTATATTAAAATAAAATTATAATTAAATACCTCGTCAATGTTTTGCGCCGCTTTGAATATAAGGATATTCAAGTATGACGTAAGTACTAAAAGGAGGGTGTCTTTGATTTGCTTATGTTTGATAACATAGGGGATAGAGAACCGGACGGTAATTTCATCAGCTTTATATATTAATTGAACCAGACTAGATTTAAAAACACTTGTATGAAAGTTTACGAAGTGTTAGGGTAAGAACATCGCTTGCTTTTGGAGACCAGCGGTCAGAAATTACAAAAATTCTGTTTACGTAATACTTGAACGGCCCCCAATGGGAGTAATAATCTATTAGATGATAGTTACCAATAATAAAATTAGTGTAAGTCATACCATTTTCTCCAGTAATAATTTAGCCATAGCGGTCGCGTTCTTTCTTTGTGAGCCATCACAGACGATCTGCAGAGCCGTGTTGCCGCCGTCGTCCACCGCGTCCACGTCCGTCTGCAAAACAAAACTAAATTTATCATATATGACATTATAATAATGAATTTCTATACTATAAAAAAAATATGAAGAATGATCTATCATTTGGACGGCAAAAGAAATCGTTTCCTTTTACAAGACTGTCGGTCTCGTGCGACATCCTTTTTCTTTTATGAATTTAACACTATTCCATTCACAGTTCCATATCACAAACTTATTTTTCCAGAAATACTAATGTAATAATAATGATTTTTTAAATACAATTTAATGTTCTGTATAGCAAAAAGTCATTAAAAATAGTGGATACAGAATCTACTTTTAAAACAAAATAATACATTTACATAAAAATTGTACATTCAAGTTCATGTCATAATAAGCAAAGACAAATTCTAAATATTACAAAAATGAGAATATAAACAGGATCACTAAGTAAATTTGCTGGTATAACAGAAATATCAAACATTTAAGACATGAGCTACCAATTTAGTACATATATAAGCGAATAGATGGCGTTAAAACAAATGTTAAGGTGGTGACACATAGAACTCTACAAATTAATTTTGAGAGTAAAAATTATAGTTAAATAATAAAGTTAGTAGGATTCTTTGGCGGGATCTTATGAGTTTCATGTACTGGTTTTTAAATTTTATTCATAATCTTGTGTTATTTGACTCTACATATATTTTGTGATATTGGTGGTGTTTTACGTAATATGGTTTGATTATTATGCGCAAATCTAGTGGATGGGAAATAACATCATGGAATGGACCCTAGATCTCCACAATATCTTTAGGAACGATTCATTTTTCTAACGGCTCACGGTCATGATCTTCGTTCGGCATACACTAAAACTTTGGAGATATCTCAGCACAGATCTAATTTATATTCAATATCATTCACAATAACTGCCATACGATTAAGGAGTACATTAACCGCGTCGAATTCAAGATGTCGAAGCTATCAATACGTTTAAAATTCAATTACACCATTACTTAGTCGAAAAAAAGGAGGCAGAGCGTTCGTGATTTTACAGTTTGTATTTAAAATTAACTTTTGCTGTGTTACATTTTTATTGCTATCTTTGTCATTGTTATATTTTTGTACGTATGTATGTATATATATTTATGTTATAAATGTATTTATCATCATTACATAGTATAAAACAAAGTCCCCTACCGTGTCTGTCTGTTCGCGATAAACTCAAAAACTACCGAACGGATTTTCATACGGTTTTCACCGGTGGATAGAGTGATTGATGAGGAACGTTTTAGTATATAATTTGTCAAGGATTTTTTCATAATCAGGGCGGGACAACCTCTGCCCGGCCCGCTAGTTTTATTATAATATTGTATACATGTATATATTTATTTATCCATTTTCTTCTGTTTTGTTTATATAAGCACTACCTACAAAAGTTTTTGATTAACATCAATACCGGTGGTTATCTGGAAGAAAATACCTTATGGCATTAAGCTCATCAGTGTACAAATCAAAATTGCAATAAAGAATTCATTCATTCATTCATTCATGGAACAAGGGCTCTGATTTGCCACAAAACAGATTACAACAAGGTAACCACCATTTTGTTAGTTCACTGAAATGATCGCAAAACACTTGTAACATCATTTAATAATCATTAATAGTAATAATCTACTAGAAGATTGGTTGCCAAAAAGAAAATGTACCTGGGAGACGTATTCGAGAAGCGCTTGCATGACTTGCAGGTTGTCGTTGTAGGCGGCGATATGCAGCGGCAACCGTCCCTGGGAATCCCGCGCCGCGCAGGAAGCCCCGCGCGACACTAGCAGCCGTACGCTCGCATCCGTACTGCATAGATGTAATGGAGTCTGATTCTCTGTGGATATAACACAGCACTACAATATAGGCACAGTGGTAGAATTGATAAAAGAACCACCCGCTTCTTATTCAGATCACCAATGCTCACATTGATAGGTTCTAATTCCAGTATACCAGGATTTTTGTATTTTTCTAAATAATTAAGTCAAATATCAAGAACCTATTTTCTTATTGATTTATAACGAGAATCGAGTGCAGAGTATCCTCCATAAAAATTGCTACTGTCTAAGCTTTCAGCCCGTATACATGAGCAGAATACAAATTTCAGGTATAAGAGACTATTTAAGGATAAATAAATGCCGATTTTAGATACCTATAATAATATTTTAACCGTGTTCTGTATTAGATGCAATGGAGTTTGGTTCTGTATGGGTATAACACACAACCGCCAATACAGACACAGTGGTAGAACTGACACAAGAACCACCCACTTCTCACTCAGATCGCCAATGCTCACATTGTTTGGTTCTAATTCTAATATAATTGCAAGCATACTGACACATAATCCACATCAATATTTTTCACCACTGTGAATATAGATGTGCGGAATACAAATTTAACTATATGAGACAAGTTAAGGATAAATAAATGCCAATTTTAGATACCTATAATAATACTCCAAAATTGTTCTGTATTAAACTCTTGACTATATTATAAGCCGTCCAAGTATTACGTAAGTAGAATTTATGTAATTTCGGACGCCCCCTCCCCTCGGTCAGCAATAGAAAGCAATGCTCTTACCCCCTCCCCCCATGTTTACGTAAACATTTATAGAATTATTTTTAAATCTATTCTGGTTAAATAAATAAATATTGTTGACGTAATCACCACTCAGACCCCCCATTCCCTATGTCATCAAAAATAAGCAAATCAAGAAACCTCCATCAGTGCTTGCGTAGTACTTGAATAGCCCGTTGTGTGCAAGTCCAAACTTAAAGTTATATATATACAAAGAGGCTAAAAAGATCGACGAGCAATGTGGAAGGACTACAACTATAACACCCACTTCTGACTCAAATCATCAATGCTCATACTAACAGTTTCGATTCTGAAATATGTGGTTGCCACACATACTTCTATAAGAGTCACTCTGGTTCAGTCCCCAAGAGTCAAGAGTTTTTGGCGGAATGTTAGTGGTCGTGTAGTGGATTTTATATTTTATCTATAGCCTTGTGTTATTTGACTCTATATTTTGTAATATTAGATGTATTTTACTTAATATAGTTCGGTTATTGGGCACAAGTGAAGTGGATGGAAAATAATACCATGGGGCATGAACTCTGAGATGTCACAAAAACTCCATGGAAAGTTATAACATGGGGTCAATCTACTTTTTAGAACATTGAAATTACCAAAGGGACTTGTAATATTATTACCTACTCAAAAATAACAGTAATGACGTAGAACATTGGTTGCCAAAAATAAAATTAAAAAAACCCGATGGAACGAAAAATCGACATTAATAACGAACATGTACATCAATAGGGTCACACATCAGTGAGAGAATGACATATACATATCTCTATCTATATCACGTGTATAGGTATACATTATATCTATGTTTGTATAGAGCAGTATATAGGTATGTTGTATAGAAGCTTTGAATTCATTTATAATGAAAATAGTTGAAACTAATTCTAAAATAAAGCTTATTTATTACAGAAATATATAAAAATTTACTTAGACAAATTAAAAGTAAAAAAAAATTATTTATTTTATTGTAATAATACTAAAGTACAGTTTTGACGTCCAGCCACCACTCCGCTATCTAAAATTACATAACAGCGCCATCTAGTGAGAAATATCATAACGAAAGATTAGTAGTAAAATTATTTTTAAATAGGTACCAAAGACGTGAAAGACCTACCGTCATTGCATTCGTTGATATCGTAATTCACTTTGTGTTTGTCGATAGCTTCTAGTAAAGGTTCCAAACATGACTGACTTCTGACTGCGTAATGAATCGTCGTGTCACCTTCTGAATCCTTCATCATTGGGTTGCTACCTGTATCAAACAAACAAAAAGAAATGTTCATCTCTCATTCTAATGTCGATATTTATATATTAGCTCATGCACGCGGTTTCGTTCGCGTGTATGTATAATATATAAAGTTCGTTGGAGAACCTCTTAAAATTGAAATTAAGAGCTGTCCTTTGGGCATAATTTTTATTTGGATATATCCTAAGATATTTTGGGGTGAGAGCGAGAAAAAAAAATTTTTTAGCACACTCTAATATATATAGATTACTTACCATTTGCTATAAGCAGCGTCACTATTTTAGGCATGTCGTAAGCGATTGCTATGTGCAATACTGTCTGATACTTGTCATTATAATAGTCGAACAAACGCGACATATTAACACTTTGAATTATCTTTACGATATTCTTGAAACTTGGCTGGTTACTGCACAGAGTCATGTGTAAGAATCTGAAAGTGATTACATCATTATTATAATGATATACAAATGATTACAATAATAATCATCAAACAATCAAAATCAACTTACGTATCTCCATTAGAAAGTCTTATGTTAAACAAACTTTCCAATTTGTCCCGGACGGTTTGTTTTTTATAGCCGGACTTATTACTAATCAGTTCATACAACTCGTTGACCAGCTAGAAAGAAAATGATTTATATTCTTATTCTTTACACTTGTCTTATTATTTTGCACTTACTATTATATACTTATTATTTACACTTACACTTCATATTTATGCACAAAGATAACCAAATTTAGAAATTAATAATTATTCTGTAAGTTTCTCATTGAATTTGAAAGTGTCCAATGAAATGTACTACAGATTTTTATTATTCATAAATCTATGGTGATTTTAATAGCTTTATAGACACTAGATAAAATTAAACTTTATTTTTATTGTAATAATATACAAGATACGGAATGTTACATACTTTTATTTTTACATATTCGAATCATTACATAGTTGATTACATAGTATAAAACAAAGTCCCCTACCGCGTCTGTCTGTCTGTCTATTCGCGATAAACTCAAAAACTACTGAACGGATTTTCAAGCGGTTTTAACCAGTGGATAAAGTGAGTCATGAGGAACGTTTTGGTATATAATTTGTCAAGATTATTTTTATAATCAGGGCGGGACAACGTCTGCCGGGCCCGCTAGTTATATTCTATTTGTAACTAGGAGAACCCCGCGACTTTGTGATTTCTTTATAAGCAATGTGATCCGTTTACTTTCCTTTGCCAGCGCATGCGCACCATGCCGCTGCAAACACATGGTTGAATACGCGGTGCTTATAAAAAATATAGTTTCTTAGTTAGTACTTTATTTACTGTATATTAAATGAAGATATCGACATCATCTTTGTAGATAGAGGTCAAGTGTCTAAGTAAAATAGAAATAAAAAAAGAAACGAAATCTATCCGGTACTTTTACAGTGTTTTTTTTTTATTAACTTGGGGAAATCCTTTATGGATACGCTACCCTCTCGGGGGAGAGCGTGGGTTAAGTCCGACTTGCACGGACTAAACCCCACGGTGTATCGTCCACCGCATTGTAGGGGCGGCCAGGGATCGAACCGGCTGTCTTCCTGAGAAACCGCCCTGCTGCAGCCTGGCAAGTGAACGCCAGGCTTCGTCCTACTATAGAGAGACTACTGGGTACACAACCAGTAGTCTCCCCTCGTCAGCTTCACCTGTGCAATGAGGAGATGGGTCCCCCGACCCATCCCCTCAGGCTCGGCTCGGTTTTGGGAGGGGGCGAGCGTTTCGCCTCCCCCTCCTTCCTGCTCTCCTTTGACGGAGAGGGCCACTTCGCGGATCTTCCTCGCGGGCCCTCTCCGCCGCTTCCTTCTACAAGATGACTTCCTCGCAGAAGGAGGCCACAGCAGTCCACCCGTCCTCGCTGCCGAGCACAGCCGAAACCACGCCCGGCAGTGAGAGATCGTCCCCTACCGCCGCAGCCAGGGCGCGGCGCTGATCGTCTCACGCGACATACTCATAGAGAGTGTGCTGCGCGGTGTCCGTCTCAGCGCCGCACTCGTGACATGCGGCGGTGGGCTCCCTGCGCGCTATCCGGTGCAGGTACCAGCCGAAGCATCCGTGCCCGGTTAGCACCAGCAGCAGACGGTACGTCAGAGAGCCCCCGCCCCTCTTCATCCACCCCGGCAGGACTGAGCGGCCGGCGTCGATGGTATATCTTCCGTAACGCTCGTCCGCCAGGTCCCGCCACCACCTCTCTAATTGCTCGCTGTGGGCTCTCGCCCGCAACGCAGCAATCTCCCTGGGAGCCAGAGGTTGCCATCGGGATTTCCCTGCCACCGCATAGCTGTATACGGCGGCAAGAACTTCCGTCTCCAGCTCCCAAGGAACAGAGCCCGCGAGCACCATGGCCGCCGACGAGGACACCGTTCGGTACCCGCGGATTTCCCTCAACGCCACTGTGCGCTGCGCTTTGCGCAGCACTCGAACGTTCGTGGCGCTGAGGGAGTCCACCAACAACGGTGCCCCGTAGGCGGCCATGGCCCTCACCACCCCTGCATACAGACAGCGGCAGGCAGCGCCCGGCCCTCCCGTGTTCGGGAGAAGGCGGCCGAGCGCCGCCGCCGTCTCTACTATCCGCGGTCCGAGCCCCTTGAAGTGGGGCTCGAACCGCCAGCGCCCGTCCAGAGTGCGGCCCAGATATTTCATCCGGGACCCCACCCGGATACATACGTCGCCTACCGTTATGTGGGCCCCAGGAGGTGGCCCCTGCCGAGGCCCGTGGAACAGCAGGGCCTCGGTTTTTTCAAGGGGCACCTTGAGGCCCAGTCGGCGGATGCGCCCGACCATGAAGGTCGTAGCCAACGTGGTCAGGCGCAACAGATCTGCGCATTCCCTCCCCTGGGCTATGACTAGGGTGTCGTCCGCATAATATATGAGGCGCGTTCCTGATGGGAGCGCACCGCGGAGCACCCAGTCGTAGCCCAGGTTCCATAATAGTGGCCCCAACACGGAGCCTTGTGGGAATTCTTTTACCAATATAAAGCCACGTTATTTATGAGTGTCATAGACTACGTATCGTCACGCTAAGACCAATAGGAGCGGAGCAACAATGAAAAACGTTTTAAATTCGGGGTATTTTTTCCTTTTGAGAGCTTCCGCTGCGTCTTGCCCAAAATAACTATTCCACGCATGCGAAGTCGCGGGCAGAAGTTATTAACTAATTATATTATCTATAATCTATACTAATATTATAAAGAGGTAAAGTTTGTGAGGTTGTAGGGGGTAATATCTGGGGATTTGGAGAAAAATGGTCGAACGAAAACGTTTTTTACGAACGCTGCCTTAATTATGAGATATATATGATTGAGTTCTAGGGAAAAGTTGTAGCTTGATAATGCCTATTACCGCCCAACGAAGTGGGCACGGGTCGGCTAGTGACTTATAAGGACAAAAGAAGAACTTACCTTCTTCACTTGGAGACCATGGTCTGACCTATAGAAAGCGGAATATTCATCACTCTCCTTCTTTTCAGAAGCCTCAGTCACCGGTTCCACTTTGTTTGATGGTACATTTTTCTTTGCGTCCGCTTTTAACTCGATCTTGTGAGGGTTATCAGCTCGTAAGTTCTAGAAATACATAGAGTTTACATTATTCATATTAATGTTAAAGAACTTCTGTTTGTTACCGTTCCAAAACTAAACCACTGAAACGTTCGTAACGAATTTTGGTACACAGGTGTCCTTAGGTCTGATGAAAAACATAGAAAATCTATCGACAAATATGTGGGATAGTGTCGCACAAATAACTTAGTTTACCATAAAACTTATAATTTTTTTTTTACTTTATTTTTGGCAACCAATCTTTTAGATTATTACTGTCCTTGTCGAGTAGTGAATAGTATTACAAGTTCTTCTTCCATTCCATTTTTGACAACCAGTCTTCTAGTAGACTATTACTGCCATTGTCAAGTGAGTATCGATATTACAAGTTTCTTGATATAATTTCAATAAACTAACAAGATGGTGGCCATCTTATTAGAACTTTCCATGGAGTTTTTGTGGCATCTCAGAATTCATGGTCCGTGGTATTATTTTCCATTCACTTCACTTATGCACAATAAACAAACTATATTACATAAAACACCACCAATTGTACACAATATGGAGTCAAGTAACACAAGTTTATGAATAAAAAATTAAATCCACTACATGACAGACCAAGATCCCGCCAAAAACTCCAAAACTTATATTATTCTGTGAATAATCTGTGTGTGATGATATGATCTTTACGTTTTTGCCAAAACAACTTTTGTTTCAAAGTTTTCAATCCTTTACCTTTTTAACCTTGATATATGTCCCGCCAAACTTCTAGTTCGCTCTAAAGTTGCAACGAGTGCAAATTTGACAAGTATAGGAAAAAAGGGTACATTTTATGAAATACTAGCTTTTACCTACGGGTTTTCTCGCATTAATGCCGAATTTGCCCACCCCGAGTTTACGAGTTTTTTTTTTCTGGTACACTAAATCCGGTATTCTTTTCTGTATCCCTGACAACGTAGTGTATGCTAAATCTTATAATGACCAGTTGAATAGTTAAGCGACGACAGCTTAACAAAAAATAAATAAACAAACTCACGTTCGCATTTATAATATTAGTTAGAAGAGCTCTTTCATTATAGATTAAACGTTTTATCTATATTTGATCTTTTTATTATATTCTGTTTACTGCGCAACTACTTGCAACAACTTCAGGGCGAACTAGAAGTTTGGTGATACATATAACAGTCTGGTGCATAACCCATATATATATATATATATATATATATATATATAAAATAAACGTGTCAGTTGTCTCTTCAGATTAATCATCAAAACGGCTGAACTCATTTTGAGACTTTTATTGACACACATATTTTTCAGACTATTAGTTACGCTAAATATATACGCTATAGAAAATAACAAAGGTAACTTGAAATTGGTAAAAGAGGTATAGAGATTAAATAGCAATATTATACAAAGATATAAAAGTCAACTTGGAATTAACTCATATGTACCACTGAGTTTCCATAAGCACCAATAAGTCAATCAATTATAAATCTACTGTTCTATTTTTATACGGCAAGCCAAGAGCAAGTTAATATAAAAGAATAGATTATAAAAAAAGGAACCAAAAAAAATAGGGCAAGAAAAAAAAGTACGAACCTTGAAACGACCAGAGTCGGGCTGTAACATCTGCAAAGAGCGCATGAAATTCATTCCAGTGATCTAACAAGGAAAGCGACAATTTTAAATATATGAGGAGATCATTTCATATGCTGAAATATGATTTTTCAAACTAACTTCGTAATAATATAAGCTTGTAATAATATGATAAACAACTGATACACACATAGTTACACATAAGTATACATAAGTAAGTAAGTAGTTATACATAAGTAATAAGGGAAGCAAATTATATACTGATATATGTCTATACATATAATAAGAATGTAAATTTAATGGGTCTGTACTTTTTAGATTTTTGTGAACAAAATTGTTGCAGGTGTCTTGGAATAAGTAATAAAATACATTTCATTTTTAGAAATGTCTGCCTATCTGTCTGTCCATTTGAAGAAAATCATAAAGCATATCCTTGAGTAACATTAGTCTTGGTTTCATTAAAGTCGGTTCACTCTATCAAAAATTATTGTAATTTTAATGACGACGCGACTTAAGTATGAGAGTAACGTAGATAAGTAAAGGGACTTAATACATTCGGATGGTTTTATTAGTAACTATTTTTTTTTTACATTAGGTACAGTAGTTTTTGATATATACATTTTTAAACGATTTCAAAAAAGGAGATTCTGTAATCGTATGTATGTATGGTCTGTGATTTTCTCAGAAACTACTGATCCGATTTGGATGGGGTTATCATTGTTGGATGCTTATTTTTTTAGGGAACACTGAATTTAGTATATAAAGCATTACGATCTGATATTCGGAGATATGTAATAAAACTCTTCAATAACTAACAGCAAATGACTCACGATTGCTGTAATCGTATATCTATGTATCGTTTTCACTATTCCATAACATAACATCACGCCTGTACCTATGGTTTTATATTGAACTCAAAATGAATGTTGTAATTGGATCTCGTTTTCTTTTTTGATTAAGACAAAGTGTTATGTAAAATGAAGTGTATAAAATATTACACTTTTGAGTTAGTGTTTTTTGAAGGCGGTTTATATCTCTTTGAAAATTTTTATTACCATGCTAATTCATTTGAGTTACTACGTTATCTAATCTTGCCAATATGCAGTTTCTTGCCGAAGTTGTGATTTATGAGGTATTAGCTAATATCCACGACTTTGTCCGCATTGTTTATTATCTTAAATACATATTTATGGCCCAGAAGAAAAGAGAGTCCATGGAGAACGGAGAAAACATAAGCATCACACCGCTTACCCCAATTTTATCCCACTTTTCCACGACAAGAAAACACAGGCTGCTAAACGTACGATACTAAAAAAAATTATCTTGTAACTAAATAAGTTTGTATTAAATGAAGATATTGTGATGATTATTTTTTTTAAATAAAGACAAAGTGTATAGGAAGTAAAGCTATTTTTTTTTTATCGAAATCTATCCAGTAATTTTTACTTTATATGATTTAATCATAATAAAAATAATACAATACAACAATGGCATGTATTTCATTCGGAGTAAAAAACTGATGTAAAAAGCTGGCAAATACGTACGAGATAAAAAAACGAAATTTATTATTAACTGCTACATAATATTTAGTTAGCATAATAGAGCGAAAATAATATTGAGAATAATATCACAAGATAATTCCTTATAGTCCAGGATCCCTGGGCTATTTTTGCCGTTGATTACTATCAAGCTGAATCTTCGTAAATAGCTTCGTTTTGATAAGACGCCCAACAATGTCCTGTGCGAAAATTCTCGATTCTGGTAGCTAACAGAGGTAGCAAGGACATAATATGTTTATTTAATGAGTTTCAAAAATTTTATTACTAACTGAGGGATTCTTTTTTTAATCTCAAGATAATTATCTAAATTACTTGAAAAAATATTTGTCTTACAAAATGTAAGGTTTGATTAATGAGTCCCCTCCTGTCAACATGTATTGATTACGAAGTCATTAAAAATCATTACTAACCAGCTGATTTTTTTTTTTACTTCGTTAACATGTATATAATGTAATGATCACGTTGTCCTACAGGTTTTGTGGTACGTTATCCCGGTCCTACGCTTAGAAATTGTTAATTCCACAAGACAATTTTTTTCATTACTAACTGTAGGACAAAAATATTACATGATAGAAAGAATTCATTTCAAATCGGACTAGTAGTTCCTGAGATTAGCGCGTTCAAGCAAATAAACAAACCCTTCAGCTTTAAATTAGTATAGATTATGATGTGGCCAAAATAATAACCCCAAATTTAAAGGAGCAGCTCTCAAATGTATTTACACAGTGGCTTGGATAAAGGTCTTAAAATTAAAGACAAATGGGTATTCAAAACCAGTCTTATCATCATGCAGAAAAGGCCTCACTACCACTGTTGAGGTAGTAATTCGTTTTCGGATTTGTTAAATGTAGCAATTATACTTGAAGTGTGTAATTAATACTAAATATTAGTGTTATGCTACTCCCATATCTGCGAAACGAAGCTTCGACTACCTGTCGCGCCAAAATTGACGTCAAAAATCATTCCGATAAAAATGCAGATAACACATTATCACAACTGTGTCTTTCCAATGATTCGACATTAACGTCATAAACTCTTTTGATGTGTGTAAAACCCACCAGCCCAGTTATCGTGCTGCGTCTACCGTCACATTCGATACTTCGTAACGCATAACGATAATGTCTTCCCACAGCCTTTACTGTGACCATAGACAAAACTTCGTGCCGACACACGCAGATATGGTGGTAGCTATATATAGAGCCACATTAACTGTCACTTAATCATGTCTGTTAAATAAATGATCGTTAGTTATCGTATTAAAGAAATGATATTACCTCTCCTAATTCGCCGAGCGAATCGAATGAACTGAGGAATTCTGAAAAGAAAAAAATGCTTTTATAATATTGAAGGTTAGCTACCTTTTGTTGTACATTTAAAAAGGTGTTCGTCCATAAATTACGACATATTAAAATGATAATTATAATATTACTAGCGGGCCCGGCAGACGTTGTCCCGCCCTTTTGTTATGAAAAAATCCTTGACAAATTACATACTAAAACGTTCCTCAACAATCACTCTATCCACAGGTAAAAACCGCATGAAAATCCGTTCGGTAGTTATTGAGTTTATCGCGAATAGACAGACAGACGCGGTATGGTACTTTGTTCTATGCTATGTAATAACAATATCTAAAAATATAAAAAAAATCAAAAGATATTATAATAGTCATTGGCTCGTGCCTGGCTTCAATCGCGTTAATTTGAATTTGGCCTATCCTTCGGGAACAGTACTTCTTTGTTTACTTAAATACACTCTATGTTCTTTTCTGTACCCTCGATAACGTGTATGCAAAATCTCATGACGAACAGTTTAGTAGTTAAGCTGTGAAAGCATAACAAACAAAGAAACAAACAAGCAAACAAACTTACATTTATAATACCAATTAGGATAGTACATGATTACTCTCTCATTATACTCTAATTTTCGACTACAATTAGTTTATTCCGAGGAGTATTTGATCCTGCGACATTTCGCGACTTGTCTGATTGTGGATGCTATTAAATAACGTATCATTTGCACGCAATTTTGTGCCTACGATTACTGTGAACTTAGACGAGTACATTTTGTTTTTTAATATTTTTCAATAACAATTAATTTCGATGTTCCACATTTGCCAGACAAATTTTTATTTTTCAAGAACGTTGCTGTGGTATTTCTTCGCTCGGAGTGCGGCGTCTAGAAAGTTAGAAAGTCTAACAGACGAACGATTCTCTCCGGTACTCGAATACAAATCGATTGCAAATTTAGTTAAATAAAATCGCGAGTATTATTTTCGTAAATTAATCTCATTTGTTTCAAATTGATGTCCATTCCTCCACACAATCGGATAGATGTAGTAAGTAATCGAAAATTGAATAAATCCAAATTCATTCATCGTTGTGTTATCTAGTTACATATATTTCTACAGAGTATCCTTAAAATATTACAAGAGAACAAACGACAAAACATATGATTGATTTAAATCCATTAACTTATTTTTTGATATTTCATACAAAATGTAGCTAAACTTGATGATGTTGACTTCTAGATATTTCGATGACTATTGACATTAACCTCTAGCCTAAGGTTCGAATAACCGCAGACTCGGCTTTTATGATTAGACTGGATAAAGATTTATAAAACAAATAATTACATATATAAACATACCAAGACATTCAGCCTTCTCTTCAGATGCGACCGTTGTATCAAGCAATTTATTCAATTCAGCAGAATCGAGCTGTAGATGAGGAAGCTGTGGCGTTGTGGTCGGTAAGACGTATTCAGTAGTCTGACCCCACATAGGGCTGGTGGCAAAACTCTTAGAAGTCTCGCTCGTCATTATCGCATCCCCAAGATCTAATTGGTTCGGCGACGTTGCACCCACTGTCGGTAGCTGATGAAAGGCGACAACATCAAAAGATTGTTTGGCTTTTATACTATTGGAGACGTCAAAAAAAAAAAAGAATATGCTATGGTTTCATAATGGGTTTTGATGTGAAACATCTATAGGCGAGGGTAAGGCTGATTGTTGGCGTGGCGAGTGTGAGACGTGGCGACGCGATGCCATGCGCAAGTGACTATG
Source organism: Antheraea yamamai (assembly GCA_036509395.1). Classification (NCBI taxonomy): domain Eukaryota; kingdom Metazoa; phylum Arthropoda; class Insecta; order Lepidoptera; family Saturniidae; genus Antheraea; species Antheraea yamamai. Next base: position 14,190,175 of record AP028432.1, read on the forward strand.
CGCAATCTCTCTTGCCGCACTGAGCTCGCATACCTATAGTGTATACAGTGTTGTTTACTACGATACACATGTATTTCACATATGCCATGCGTCCCGTGACGCCTCTTTTTTTGATCTGAAACATCTATGAGCGAGTGTAAACCTGATTGTTGGCGTGGCGAGTATGTGAGACGTGGCGACGTGATGCTATGCGCAAGCGACTGTACGCAATCTCTCTTGCCGCACTGAACTCGCATACCTATAGTGTATACAGTGTTGTTTACTACGTGACACATGTGTTTCACATCTGCCAGGCGTCCTGTGATGGCTCAATTTTTTTTTCCTTCATCAAAAGTTCCCCGAACCTGCATTACCCCTGGACTGTTTAAGACTGTGTTTAAGCTCCATACAAACGAATGTAGAAATTATGATGCACTGGTCAACAGATTGTTGGCAGCATAAGTTAAAAAAAAACAAACCGTAATTGCAAAGTTGGAAATCTCGAATAATAAGGGATTAATCATGTAATGTCACATTATATTTAAAATATTGCCTGGAGATTTAAAAACATGGTCTGTCATTTTGAGATCTAGGTTTAAAAAATCAGCTAAACGATACAGTATCCTAATTTGCTACCATTAAACTATCATCACTTCAGAATAAGACATTATATGTACTTACGTGTTGGAATGTTTCCAGTGTTTCAATTTTAATAACTTCAGGTATCTAGAAGTGAAATAAAAGTTTATAATAAAGTATTTGTCAAGCAATCGTCATTTATTCTCGATTCCATACGAAAATTAAGTTATCATAAACTATAATTAAAAAAAAAATGAATCCTATAAGTTAAAACTATAAATTTGTCGTTCACTTAAAAAAAAGAAATACTGAATTAATATTTTTTAAAAAATCCTTGTTTTTTATCTTATAAATCAAGAAATATATTAGAATTGATGAAACAAAGACTGAGGTACACTTTATATACTTAAAAAAAAATTTATCTTACTAATTTAATTCAATAGCTGTAGAAAAATCAAATCAAATTCCCTACAAAACCATATTTAGATCTTTATTTTATCAAGCGTATTTGTTAAAATATGAAATAATAAAAACTAACGGATTTTTCTCATATTATTTAAAAAGAAAATATTCATGTGAAAAGGTGTATATCTAATTAAGTTATAGGGTTCAATTAGAAACCCATTTTTGAAGGTATAAGATCATTATATACTTCTGAAATATGTAGTATAGTTGCTATTATTATTTGTATTTGGCATATACGTAATTATTAAAGTCAACAATAATAAGCATCAGTCGCTTCTATAGGAAATCAAACAGATTAGCTGGCTTTAGATACGCTCTTTCCTGCTAGAAAGTGTTCTTGCGCGAGAAAAACCGAGCGTCTACGGGTGAAATCTATATAGCGTACTTAGTCATACTAAGTTTAAGCTTTGCTAAGTAGTAACTCAGCACTCTTATGTTTCAAATTTATAGTCTAATACGTTAAACTTGTTAGTGATAAGATTCAAAACCACATCTATTCTGTAAAATGTCTTTAACTGTGAAAAATAAATTGAATCATGCACGTTGAAAGGATATCGAAAAAAAAAAACAAACAAACTAACAATGGAAGATTTCTTGACATTTCTATAATAAAGGATCAGGCCATGATAATCAAGTAACACTACTGATAATTTATATGATAAACTAGCGGGCCCGGCAGACGTTGTCCCGCCCTGATTATGGAAAAAAATCTTGACAAATTTTATACTAAAACGTTCCTCATTAATCACTCTACCCACCGGTCAAAACAGCATGAAAATCGGTTCGGTAGTTTTTGAGTTTATCGCGAACAGACAGACAGACAGACGCGGTAGGGGACTTTGTTTTATACTATGTAATGATGCTACTCTTGCTTTATTATTTTGCAATTCGTTTTTTATTCGCATAATACCCAAGTTTTTTGTAAGTCGTCGAATTAGACGACTTGAACTTAGCTTAAGATAGTCCAAAGTCCCAAAGGATATTACCGAACTACCGGATTGAGAGTTAAAGCGCCACGTTAAGCGAGTTTTAGTGACAAAAGGCTATTATAGAGTGGATCAATACGTGAACGATGGTGATGTCTGGAATTTTGTCATCTCTATGCATCCACTAAATACTATTGTGACGTGTAATGTATTCGAAATATTACATATACGTATATGTTAAAAAGATAAACCAGATCGAGTTTCTTGCCGGTTCTTCTCGATGATTGGGTTCTTTTCCGAACCGGTGGCAGTTTTGACGTTTATAAGTGCCGTCTTAGAGCCTAAACTGAATAAAGTATTTTTGATTTTGTAAGTGAATGTTAAGCTTGCGGCTATAAATTTAGATTGTGGACTTAATGCTGAGGTAAGTCTGAGTGCGCTCTACAGATTCCGCCCTAAAGGTAAACAAGGACAAAGAGAATGCGCGTGCGATTCTTGTTCAAATCACTGGGCATTTGTAACAGCAACGCACTTGCGACTCCCCTGGTGTTGCTAATGTCTATGGACGGCGGTGATCACTTACCATCAGATGATCCGCCTGTTCGTTTGCCCTCTATGATATAAAAAAAACGTCAATACACGCACGTTGTTTCACAATAGATAACAAACTGGCGGGTATTAGATTATGAAGTAAGGAGTCACTACAGGTGTTGTTCAAACTTTACGTTGAATAGCATTACGGCTTCTGGTTATTTTATATCTGATGTTTGTAACAATATATGTAATACTTAGATAGGTAAATATTTTTTATAATCATCAAAACATGGTTAAGCTATATTGCTATCTGTTATTTGATCACCCAATAAGACAATTTTTTTTTATTAATTACATTATAAAAACCGACGAATATAACATCTTACGATTTATGTGTTCTCCTGCCGATTGTAAAAGAACAAAGATAAATTACACTGGTAATAAATGAAGAGCATATATTACAAGCACGCGTGAATATAAAACCGTGTGTTTTGTCACACACTCCAAAACGCGAAAGTTTCGCGCGTCATTAGTCTTTACAAGAACGCTCTTTCTTTAATCAATTAAAAATACGCGGACAATCGCGCGCGATTTATGAAACTGTTAAAAATGTGTTAACAGCAATCACTCGTCAATGCGCGTACGCTCTTTCACGCGTTCAATCCTGCACTCCAAACACGAGTGAAATTACGCCTCCTATAAAGACAGCTAATAACTACAACTTAAGAGAACCATAGTTGGTTAAGTTATTATAAAGGATAAGTGAATTTTCTTACTGGATTCGTGTTAAGTACTGTTGTGGGAATGTTACAGATGCTGTTAATGGACCCGGATCCTGTAATAAATAAAAACAAATACGTTTTATAGTCAGCTGGTTTACGTGAGTTAATTCCTTTGGGAATGATTTTGTTGCTTTATAGCAAATACTGGACTCATTTTTCTATCCTAAATATATATATTTTTTTTATTGGGTAATAAGAAAATCCTCTAACAAAAGAACTCTTATTAGCTTCACACCATTAAGAAAACGTATCTAGACTTATTACTATCTTACAATAATGAAAACAATAAAAATGAAATGATTATTTATGTATGTATGTACATATTTATGGGTATTCTTATTAATCTTCAATATATTTCTATATAATTTTTTTGTACTTTTTATTTTTTACTATTAACAAAAACAAAAACTACACATGGATAAAATAAAACTTAAAATAATTCTTTTAAATATATATATAAAAAATATTAAATAAATAAAAAAAAATAATATAAATATATTATCGAATTTCAGTTATATGTATTAAATAAATTTAATTTAATTAAATTTAAATTAAATAGTGAAAGAGGGCAACGATATATTGTCTATATGTAAAGCAATCATAGTTGTTATTGGAAGCACACAATTATTAAAAGACTAGCGTCTGCCCGCAACTTCGTTCGCTTGGAATAGTTACTTTGGGCTAATGCTAACACGCAGCGGAAGCTCTCAATAGGAAAATATACTCGATTTTGAAACATTCTTCATTGGGCTTTAGCGTGATTATATATAGCCTATAACCTTTCTCGATAAATGAGCTATATAACACTGAAAGAATTTTTCAAATCGGACCCGTAGTTCCTGATATTACCCTCTACAACGTCACAAACTCACAAACTTTACCTCTTTATAATATTAGTATAGAAGTATAGATTAGTATAGATAAGGGAAACTCTCTTGATAGCAACTCAAGGGCTTGGAAGGAATCACGATGTCATCACGGTTTTCATGAAAAATATCAACGTTATATATGTTTAAATTCATGAACTTACCAGACGAACTATCCAATGACGAATACGATGATGTCGCTTTACGTTTCTTGCTGTTCCTGTTTGTTGGTTCAGCTTTATATGTGAACGGCTTCGGTTCACTCGAACGACCGTCGGATGGACGAACTAACTTCACGTTAACTTTCACGTCATTCGCTATGTTCACATCGCCGTAAGGTGGTGTCCTATGATTAAAAAAAAATCGGTTGTCTGTAAAGTCGGTTTACGGACGATAATTTTACGCGAAACGTCATAAGAAAACATTGCACACTTTTATTAATTAAAATGAATTATTCTATATACCAGGTGAATGTTTAAAGGGCGACTCCGTTCAATCGTATAGTAGTTCATTGGCACATTTAACATATAAAATAATAATATCAAAACAAATACTAATAAACAACAAAGAAAAACTTAGTTAAAGTTTGTTCTAAGACTTTTCAAAGTATAGAAACAAAAGTGAAATACCCAATGAACGAAAGTGAACGTGAATCGCGAGGGCGCATCTGGTGTTAATAACCTTAACATTACGTAACGCGTAAACAATTTCTTTCAACGAACGATTAACTGTAAAGTAATGAGTAATTTGTAAGAATATTGCAACTCTTTAACCAGTCATGCTGTATAGATAGATACGTCTCGAGCCGAACGCTTAAGCCGATCGCGCCTCTCTATCGCTTGTTCCGCGCTCTCGCTTGCACCAAGCGCTCAGGCGGAACGTGACAATAAGTCATGCGCGTGTTGTGCGTGCAGCCGGACGCAATCGATGTATAAGACGTTATCACGTCAAAAGCTTTTAGAATTATCGGCGGGATCTTGGAATCTCATGTAATGGACTTTGTATTCTATTCATAATCTCGTGTTATTCGGCTCTATATTATGTAATATTGGTGGTGTTTTACGTATTATAATTTGGTTATTGTAAACAAGTGAAGTGGATCGGAAATAATATGGCGGAGCATGGATTCTGACTTGCCACAAAAACTTCCTGGAAAGTTCTAACAACACGGCCACCATCTGGTTAGTTCATTGAAATTATTCCAAGAAATTTGTAATACCTTTACCTACTCGACAATGACAGTAGTAAGCAACTATAATATTACTTGCCAAAAAAAGAGTTGACTACATTAGTCATCGAAATTCGACCTTAATAAGAGGTCCAAAGTTTTTTCTCACGCATCTTTATTCATAGATATGATAATTCGTTTTTTTTTATCTCTTTGTTCATGATTAAAACTTTAGTGTGTTTGTAGTAGTTTGAGGCGATGATGGTTGAGTTGTTAGCGTGTTCGGACACCGCATCGACGGACGCAGGTTCAAATCCTAACAGCTGAATCAGAGCTTCCGGTGAAGGAAAACGATGTGGTTTCACATTAGCATAGTGGTAGGGCTTTTTTTTGGCTAGTTACCATTTTTTTTCTTTTTTTAACCAGGAGAAAATCCTACATTGGATACACCTCCCACTGTAGGGGGACAGTGGGAGGGTTATATCGGACTCCTACTGACTAAAAACTCCTGGGCCGTCTGTGCGCATATGTGGACCAGATTTGAGGGTTAGCGCGAGCATGTACTCCTCTAACCCGGGTCACGCGCTTGGGTCCCCGTAGGTGGTCAAACGGTGGACCCTCACCTCGAAAGAGGGAAAAGTTCCTCTCTCATGCTTCTTAATGAGGCTGCGGTAGAAACTGTGCTTCCCCGTCTCGGGTCTTCGCTACGCGGTAACGGACGCCCCCGCGTTCGCCACCTGACCTGGCTAGTTACCAGCCTCGAGTTATAAATCTGTCGCCAAGCACCCGTTGGTGTATTCCCGCACTTGAGAGCCAGAACCCCTCTACGTATATCGTGTTAAACCACATCGTCATTTACCATCAGATAAGATTGGTGAGACACTTTTTCCTATGACATGGGCTCCTTCAAGCGTAACGTGAAGAGACACTTACGCAGGCCGGCATGACATCGGCGACCGGCGATGGATAGTGTGTCACTCGGTGGTTGCCATTGTTTTTGGATTGTACTATGCTTACCATCAGGCACAGTGCAGTCACTTTGCCGTGCTACAATAAAAAAAAACCTACAAAATATTAAAAAAAATTGTACAAATATTGTATACCACTTTTGCTCGCAGCTTCGTACATGTTATCGACAATGTGATCTACCCCCAAGGGAAAAGTACTATTCCTCTAGATAAAAGGTAACGTATGTCGTTCTCTGCACCGCTTATAACGTGTATAAAAAATGTTTATGATGATCGGTTCAGTAGTGTAGGCGTGAAAGCCTGACAAACGAAAGATTCGCATTTAGAATATTAATACAGATAGCGGCCGTAAGGAGCGTGAAGTATAATGAATAGAGACTTATAAGTAAAAGCTTGGATTCATCCATTGGATTGAAAAAAAAAAAAACTATTTCCAATCTTTGACAATAGCTACTAAATAAAAAAGAAAAAAAATCAGTTGACAAACAGAACGGGAAAACGTATTGAATCGATTTGTCTTAGCCTGTTTACGTATAGACTAGTACAAACTTTTTCTTCTGTTATTATTGTATAAATATAGATTGTGAAGTATGAGGAATATGGATATAAAGGTAAATTTAGAATTCCATTTTTGTCCCTCATAACACAAAATCTATTCGATATCTACTAAACAAAATTGTGTAACAAACAAGAGGAAAATGTAACTACTTAACTGGTTTGTCTCTGTCTATTTATATCTATAAATAATACAATGTAATATTGATCTATAAAGAAATCTATATTCTTATCGAAGTTAACTTTTAAAGAGAAATATATAAATATTTTAAATAAATGCCAGCAAATAACAGTACCTGAGCTGAAGATAATAAAATCATCCATTAGTAAATTAGATATACATACTGATAGATTTGCTCCTTTTACTAATAGGAGATTTTTTTTTATATTAAAAGGAGGCAAACGAACAGACGGGTCACCCGATGTCAAGTGATCACCACCGTCCATAGACACTACAACACCAGAGGAGTCGCAAGTGCGTTGCCAGTCTGTGTATTGGGGTGGGGGGAGGGTAGGGAAAGGGGGGAGGGAACGTGAAATGGGGAAGGGAGGTGGGCCTCCGGCGCTCTCACTGACCGAATGAAACGCAACAGTGCGAGCACTATTACTTGACGTCGGTGTTTCTATAGATCGTGTGGTACTACCCCGGGTGAGCCGACCCATTCATGCTGAAACTACTAAAAGCTACTGCGTGACTCTACCACCTACAAAAGGAGATATGATATTAAAAAAAAAAAAACATATTTTACCTGAATACAATACCATACTGGTGATGTACATCGCTCTGCATAAATGATCCTTGTGCACGCCAAACAACGTTTTCAAAGTTGTCTTCTTCATAAAACCACACTTGTATATTCTCTGAAAGTTATTTTTTAATTACTTTTCATATAATACAATATCGTAATCGAAACACTATATAATAACACATATTATAACTAAGGTTCTCAACTTTAAAATAAGCACCTATGAATACCTCGCCTCATATTGCTTACGTTGCGTTACGTTGCGTTACGTTACTTGATTTAATTTAAAATAAAGTAATTCATTTCAACTTAACGTAAAACTTTTTTAAGCAATGAAAAATAATGTATAAGAATGTTTAGTCAACATAAAAATGTAGAACTGGTTACTTACTTTTATTCACTTTCTCTACAAATATAAAGACATCATCGCCACCTCTAGGACGACCCGTTGCTTTACTCATCCGGCATATCTTCAAATCATTTGTACTTGCACTTTCTGTAATAAAGTATTAAAAGTAACTCGTGGCTACTAATAGTCAATTTAAAAGTGTTCACATGTTACTACTAATTGACTAAAATGTAATCTAGCGCCATGTTCATACGTTCTCAGTGAAAAAAGCCTCTTAGGTGAGCCAAACATTATTCTGATCGGTCGGTCGGTGTTGAACTTCATCGATCTCATATGTACTAACACTCTAACACACATTTTAATACAAAAGAATCTCTTTAAATCCAACGTCGATAAGTTGAAAATCTCGAAATCTCGAAACAATCTCTTAAAATTTAATAACTGAATCTGTATCTCGAACATATTTTTTGTTTAATTTCAAACTGGTTTGTAGTACCGAGAAAAATAAGGAACCTACTTTAAGAATTTGTCAACAATATGAACTCGAAATTAGTATGAACCTCTCCAAGATGAATATTTCCTTAGAAAATCCGCCAAGACGAAAACTCTTATAACTCTTTTTTGGCGCCTTCTTGGAACTTCGACTTACAGAGATTCAACTGTATATGTATATTATACGCGTTAATTCTTTAATTTGTTTTTAACATTGGTTTTGTTCGCTATTTGGGCTGGTATGAAGTTCCCTGAATGACATTTTAGTTTCTTATTTACTGTGTGTAAAAGACTTACTTGATCGGTATGAATCTATGAAGGTGTTTTATATACATTTAATGTACTCCTAGGAAATTTCGATCTGTATTTATTGACTGGTTATAAATAATTTATAATAAACTTATCGATGAAATTTGAAATCGAATATCGATGTAGGTTCGAATCTCGCAATGAACTACAGAACATCGTGAAACTATAACGTAGGAGAATGGCTCTTTTTAAAACCAGTTTTTTTTTTTAAGTCGCTGCTGGCAAAAGCACAGGTGGGTTACCTGATGTTAAGTGATCACCACCGTCCATAGACACTAACAACACCAGGGGAGTCGAAAGTGCGTTGTCAGCCTGTGTTTCGGGGTAAGGAAGGGAAGGGAGAGGAGAGGGGAAGCGAGGGAGGTGGGCCTACGGCGCTCTCACTGACCGAACGAAACGCAACAATGCAAGCACTGTTACTTCACGTCGGTTTTCTGTAGGTCGGGTGGTAGTACCGGGGACGAGTCGACCCATTCATGCTGAAACCAGTAAAAGCTTCAGCGTGCCTCTACCACCTACACCTACAAGTTTGGTTAGCTACATTCGATTTGAGAATCTATTGCCAAGACCCTATCGGTGTGTTTCGAAAGTAACACTTGAGGGTATTGGCTCTCAGAGTCCCTCTTCTAGGTTTCGCGTGTTTACTATCTTAGACTACATCGTTATTTAATATCAGATGAAATTGTTGTCAAACAATAAAATCTTTAGTACAAAAAAATAACTTACAGAAAAGCTATTTTTTAAGTGTACCAACCACTAGATGTCAGTAATCACTGGAAATATGTATTATTGTATGAAATATAAATGTAACACGGTAAAAGAAGAAAATCAGACAAAAAATAAGAACACTTACTCATATTGTGAATCGGTTCAGAAAATACGGAATCACATATCTCTTTCCCTGTTTCAGCATCGTAAGCGCTGAATTTTAACCGAACAATATTCAAATCTATTGTCTTCGCAATTGCTTCGCATTTTGCTCGAAGCTAGAATAATAATAATCCATTTATCTACATATCTAGGTTAGTAGTATCTAACAATTTGTATCTTGTATTCATAACGAAAAATTATACGCCTTTTCCTCAATGCCCTAAATGTTTTATTTTAGTGTAGTGAGTTATTTCAATATTGAATTAATATTCATGCAAATACGCAATGACCCTTACACGGTGGTCATGATAATTGGGTCCTAAAATTATGAAAGGTAGAGTGCAGAAGAACTGTCTCATACGGGAGACATATTAAAATAAAGTTAGCTCAAGTCTTTCGGGTCTTTGTAGTTGGCCCGCGATTATACTTTATTTTCAATAATTTAAAATTTCGTGTACTATCATTATCATTTCATCATTCATTACATCGTATAAAACAAAGTCCCCCACCGCGTCTGTCTGTCTGTTCGCGATAAACTTAAAAACTACTGAACAGATTTTCATGCGGTTTCCACCAGTGGATACAGTGATTCATGGGGAAGGTTTTAGTGTATAATTTGTCAAGGTTTTTTTTTTATAGTCAGGGCGGGACAACGTTTGCCGGGCCCGCTAGTAATGTATAAATAAAATAATAATGAACCCTGTTGTTATTATAGCACCATCTTCATTTAGTATCTACGCATTGATGGACACATTCCTATACACAGAGATGGTTCTTCTTACATCTACATTCCATACTTAAACATTAGAGCTAACACAATTGTCTCTGATACTAAAATTGTAATGATATATGAGACGTTACGTTTCATAATGAACCGAGTATAATTTTAGGTGTTTTATATTTGTTTTAAACATCTACAGAAACAAACAAAAAATGTTATGTACAGCTAAAATTGGACTTAGTTCATTGAAACATAAAGCCTCTTACTGTATTAACAGTCGAGATGGACGATATTTCCCAAATAAAACAAAATGTGAGTTTGGCAACGTTTGAGATTTCTAGACGCGAAGGGAATTCCCCTAACAGAGATATTACACAAACTATGTAATCATGCAATAAATGACAGAGGTCTCAACTTTATTTATGTCTGTATTATATATTAGCATACAAAACATTTACCAGAAATTAGTAAACATGATATATTCACATACCTTTTTTGTATCAACATTTGTTTGTTTGTATTTATCCATATATTTCCTGAAAAGTAAATCTGGAACATCCTTTTTCGCAGTATGAATAATACCCATCCCAGCAAACCTGACAACAACAATCATTAACAAATACACAAATGTAAAATAATTCCTACATCCGGTGTTGTAACCTTAAAAAAATATGACTCAACGTAAAACCAAGATCATTCCTTGATTTCGTGGTATCATAGAGTAGATCGATGTTTCCGAGATAGTAATCAAATGTAACATAAGTTTATTTTAAGTTAAATAAAATTGATTCAAAATAGACTGCACAGAGTTAGTGTTTTACCTAATATTTCTGTAATTAAATATTTTCAAATACCAAGAAGTCTACAGTTTAGTTGCCAAAAATTAAATAACAATCGAACTCTTATGCATCACAATAATCACAAGTATACATAATAACCTCCTTGATGATTAACTGCCAATATTACGTGACTAAAACAGTAGATTTATTTTACTTATTATGCTGTTAAAGCTATTCAAACTTCTTTATTCTCGCAAGACAAAGTGTCGGTCTTTTCTACTCCTACTTCCATCAACCTTCCCACATTCCCACTGATTACATGAATCTCTCCTCAAGACATGCCCATACCATGCTAATCTATTACTCCCCAACTCACCTCACCGGTGCTATCTTCTAACTTCCTATGATATAACCATTACTAATATTATCCGTTCTGGTTACACCATACATCCATCTTAACATTCGCATCTCTGTCACATGTAATCTTCTATCATCCGTCTCTTTCGTAGCCGAGCATTCGGATTCAGAGAGCACGACAGGTCTTATAATAGTTTTAAACACGGTTCTCTAGAGTTTTAAGGTCACTTGTGGATTACATGCGACGCTAAACACCTTTCGCCATTTCATCTATCCTGCATTTATTCTATTCCTCACATCCTTTCCATGCCACTGTGGTTTTGTATCAATGAATAGAGATACCGAAACCAGAGTCACTATGAGTGTTATCACGATCTGCGAGATGGTAGCGATTCCGTCGGATACTGACACCGTACCCATCTGTTTGATTACGAGCTGAACCCAGAAAGCGACATGCCTCAACGTGCCACTATGACACATATTACGCCTGGAATATGGCGATCCAAGGTGACGTAACTCTGTTAAGAAAGCAGTTGCAACATTCGAAGGCCATTAACCAAAAATACCTCGATGTAAAACGCCTTTTCAAAAATAATCGTCCTAAGATTTTTTACTCTTATAATATCATTTTTTAGGGGTCAGTTACAATATGCACCTTGTGAAAATTATTAACAAAATTTTTATTCTAAATAAATTTAATTGCATGAGCCACTTTTGCTCCCATTAGGGAAAATGACAGGGCTCACTCTTGACGGATAATTCAAGGAGGATACAAGAGACATAAGTCAAATATTTAACATAATTGGCATGTCCTTCCGATTATATTCCAGTCAGTTTGGTACCAGCTAGGCGACTTGAAACACTCCATGTTTCAAACCACAAGTTCTATATTGAAGATTCTGATAAAATAATATAACAAAGTATAGTACAAACACGTTGATAACTTACCCTACCCTATAGCTGCCACGTTCAGGAACAATATAACTAACATCTCTATCTTGTTCCTCCTCAAGTAGTTTGTGAGGGTGCTCATCGGGATTCTTATTTTGTGCTAATTGACATCTAATTAGAGCCCGCCCTTTGAAATTCTTGAGCTGGTGACAAAAATATTTTCTTCTTATAAGCAATGCTGGTGATGTATTTCTTCTGTATATCGACGGGAAAAACCGAAAATGTCGTAACTTGCATTTTTGGCTAAATCTCTTTTTATCCATATTCTTGTATAAAAAAATACCACTTCGAAAGGTGTGGGTCTCGCTTTTCTACGATTAAATTTTTCATTGATACGACCTTAGTTTTTTGCCTAGTTTTAGCACTATACATAAAAAAATTGTTAATTTTTGAAATCGTTTTTGGCTCTGGTGTAAAGTTGGAATTTTCAAGTTACGACAATCCCCGCTAAGCATTACACATAGATACAGACAGAACTATGTTAATTAAATGAGAAAAATAAACAGTATGTGGCTTCTGAGGCATCAAGATTACTTATAACAGCACCACACAATCGTCTTGCACATACTTTACATTCTAAAGTTACAAATTATTTTATGTTTAACAGCTCCTCTGATATACAGTAGCCAAATAATTCGTAACAGTAGTGAAAATCTGTCATATAATGACAGAGCAATGATTGATAAACATACAAACAAAAAAGTGTATCTTATATAATATTTCAGTAAGCACTTATAAAACTCACCTCAACAGATGGATGAGTTTTTGTTTTATTAGCAGCATAAGATTTCCCAAGAAGACATCCGTGTGTTCCAACCATTTCACTGACATATCGAAAACGGAAGTGGTTTTGTGGTTGTTCTGTTATCACCAAATGTGGCAAGTTGCCTGTATGACAGAAACAACATTACCTATGGTTAAAACATGACCAGTGTAGTTTGAATGTAAAGTATTACCACATAAAACAAGAATAATTTATTTAATCTATTTTATTTTGACAAGTGTTTATTAGTTATTTAGCATTAAGGATTACTTAATATAAGTGGCGAAATTGGCTATATATAAATAATAAATAGTGTAGTTGATATATTTTATAATAATTGTTGTTATAAACTGTTTTTTATTATTCAGCTGTTTGGTAATTTGCCATTTTATATTGTTACAATTCATAAAAATAGTACATATACCTTGGAGGGTTAGCAACACAAAGTGCTCTGCCTTTTACACCTATTAGATGTTGCATAATGCTTTCCTTTTCACTCTTATGATAACACCAAATAATGTCAGAATGATTTCTTGAATAATTTGCAATATATCTTTTAGGTATAGTTCTTTACATTTTATATTAGTAGCTATAAGGATGACATTTAAGTTATGTAACTAAAAAAGATTTGAGTATGAAAGTGGAAGAATACAGGAGTAAAGGAAAACAGAAAAGGTGGAACGGATGGATTGTGTGGAAAATTATGTGTATAAAAGGTGTGAATACTGAGATGACATCTGACATAAGAGAGTGGAAAAGGAAAATGTTGTTCCGAGCCTACTTAAGTGGGATAGGGGTACGAAGAAGAAATGGATGAAAATCTTCAGTTCTTAAATGTGTAATATATCATGCTCATGATTAAAATAATAAATACTTTATTCAATTTAGGCCCTAAGAAGGCGAATGATGTATGACGAATTAATTATGAATATCAAAACTACCATCAGTTTGGAAAAGTACCCAGTCATCAGAAGAACCAGCAAGAAACTTGTCCAGGTTTATGTTTTTAATGTACATATTTTCATAAAAATAAAGTTACAATCATTTCTTGCGGATACACAACGAGGGGTGTCAATTCCAGATATCACTATCCTTTACATACTGAACTGCCCTATAATAGCCTTTTGACAACAAAAAACCATCTTGACTTGGTGCTTGATTTTACAATCCGGCAAACCAGTAAATTACTTTAGGACTTTGTTCTGAGGTTATGACCTAAAACTATAACCTAAAAAACCTGTTACTGTTCTTAATGAATCTGAAACATGGAATAACCAGTGCATCAGTTTCTAGTATTTAAAATAAAAGATGGGGTCCTTTATGACACTAAGTTTTTGTAGACAAAAACAAAATTATCAAAAATGTATTGGGAAAGCAGAATTAAGAAAGCAAATTCATGAAACTTAATCTTTAATGATTCATGAGGTTATTGTATTATATTGTAAACTGCTCAAATTGCCTGTTTCTGTAACAGAAATATGTGTATCTGAGCTGTTATCTTTAGTTATCTTGCCCAAGGTGCAGAATGTAGAAGCAATAACACACATACACAGTTTATATAGACAGTAGAATGGCCAAATGAGTAATATGCATTTGCCAACACATGCATGTTAGTAAATTAACCTTTTCACTGTATGTTGAGCATTGTACTTAAAAGTATAAATATGTACATTTATGTTAACAGTTCATACATCAAATCATTGAAATCTACTTATGTAACTAAAACAAATCATATAACTCTCCAACTCTCCAACTCTTTAATTTACTTATATCAGTTATTTATACTAGCTGGTCCGCAAAGTTGCTCCACCCTTATAATAAAAAAAACTTTGAGAAATTATATACATATACCTTCCTCAGGAATCACTTCTCTATCTATCTATCAAGCTACCGGTGAAAACTGCATGAAAATCCATTCAGTAGTTTTTGAGTTTATTGCGAACAGACAGATAGACAGACAGACAGATGTGGCAGAGGACTTTGTTTTATACTATGTAATGACATATGTATACATACTCACTAAATATTATAAAAAAAAAGTCCTCTACCAGGTCTGTCTGTCAGTCTGTTCCCAATATACGAAATCTGCTGAATGGATGCGGATTTCACGAGTAGATAAAGTGATTCCTGAGGAAAGTTTAGGAATATAATTTGTAACGGTTTTGTGTAAATTGGTTGAAATATAACAATAATTGTTGGAAATGTCGGAAAAAGTCAAGCCGCCGGGTAGTTTCCATCGAAAACTCTGTCTGATTACTTTGAGATATAACAAAAAAATGCATGATGGCATATTCCTCTTTTATAGATCTACAAAGAAGTCTGTGACGATATATATCTATCTTTTAAGGATAGACTGTTATACCCATTATATCTTCTAAAAAAATGATGACTTACATACAATTCGCAAGCTTTTTAGGTACAGTATCTTAGTAGTTCAGTACATCTTAATACAGTATTAAGATTTACCAAATTAAATTCAAAAGTTACATTAATCATTTCATGCACATTCTTATTTTTATCTATATAATTCTTCTGTGATTGTGTATGTGACTGAACTCCTTGTTTTATAGATTTTGATGAAATTTTTTGTGTGTTCCAGTGGATTCAAGAATAGTTTAGATTCATAATTGGATCTGGTAGGTGACACTGCGGCCTGAATATAGGACTTTTTTTATTATCAGGGTGGGACAAAATCCACCGGGCCTGCTAGTGTTCTATAAATTTTGTGAAGAAAAAAACAATTCCTAGCATTGTTAAATGAAAATGTTTATCATTTTATGATTAAAATATAATATAGTGAAAGGTCATCCTGTAATGTTTCTGTAATAGCTGCACCAGCTCAGACTAAACACCGTTAACAAAAATAATCTTAATATTATATTATATATTTACTAGCGGGCCCGGCAGACGTTGTCCCGCCCTGATTATAAAAAAATCCTTGACAAATTATATACCAAAATGTTCCTCATGAATCACTTTATCCACTGGTGAAAACCGCATGAAAATCCGTTCAGTAGTTTTTGAGTTTATCGCGAACAGACAGACACGGTAGGGGACTTTGTTTTATACTATGTAATGTAATGATTTTTGGTTCAACTGAATTATATCAAAATATGTGGTTATTATATTGTGTACATTAGTTATAATATTTTGGTTGTTAATAAAATTAAAATACACAAACACTGAGCATTCAAGTTTGTTCACTATATAGTGTTAAACATGTGTAAGGTCAATTGTCAGTGCTTCAGTGCTAGTTTAGAGTCTGACAGGTGTAGTTGAGTTAAACAAACTGAACCACAACATATTTTAAACTTATTCATCAGATGTAGGTACCCAATAATAACTGGCCAGTGTTAGGATTGTGAAAAAAGCTTGTTTATTGTTGATTATAATAAAGTTGTCATCCTAGCCAGAGAGTTGTGAATACTATAAGCATTAATAATAAGTGTTTATTTTATAAATGTATATAGGTACAAAAGATAATATCTGTTAAAAACAGCAATCTTTCTAAAAGTACTTTTTATCATGTGAATATATTATTACACACATAATATATTATTAGTTTCATAGTGATTATAATAGAATAGAAAAAAAAAAGTTACCATTGTCACCACACGATAAGCCTGTCAAATGGTGTGTTAGCTCTGGGACCTGTTGTGGTGGTGAGCCATAGTACTCGTAAGCAGAGTGAGACGACCTAGACGAGTCGCTCATTTCATGGTCAGGACTTGAGGACATTTTTCAATGACTCTAAATTACATCAAAGATAGACTCTACAATATACTTATTGATTCACAAAAGCACTGTATCATGCACATCAAACTCAAAATATATCCACTATAAAATATAGCTTTTAAAATTTAACACCGCCATAGGTCAACCAACACTGTATGGCGTTTTTACAATACAAAACAGTAACTAATTTTATTGTTTCCTGTTATCGTGCACCGGACACTCATACCCACAGAAAACTTACATTGGTGTTGCCATTACCTAGAGCTATTCTCCTTATTTTTATGTATCTTTTAGTTTTGTTTAATTCTTCGAATTTATTGACATATCATCTATAGTCAAATTAGTTACTAAAACTCATAAAATAGTCATATTAAGTATTGTATGAATGAATACAATTCTATATGTTTCGTAGGTTTTTTTTTTCATTATGTAAAGAAGTACACATATTAACTATTTTTTAAGGAGTATTTTAATTATGGTATCATTTTAACTTGGATCTTATTATTATGGCTGACGCAACTCAGGGGAAGTACAAATTGTGATGACTCACAAAAAATCCCGATTTCAAAACATAAATAACGTAATGCGATATTTTATTTGTGCGTGATATGAACTCTTGTTCCCTTTACTTTAACTAAATTGGATTAATTCAATTGCAATGTTTTCATAGTTATAAAAGAAATAGTAGGTGTATTATATTAGTATGTGTAATTTAGGTGTATTGCAGTAGAAAAATGTGTGGCATTTTGTATGATGTCCTCTACATACTTGAAGAAGTGGGTGTTATAACAGAAATGTATTTATTATTATTTCTTAAATAACAGTTTATGAATATAAACCGTGTTTTTATAATGCATACGCTCCAGAGGTTATTAAAATTTAAAATTAATATAATAAGACTTCTAGGTGCAATCTACATTGTATGCACAATATAGATAAAACGCCATAGTTTATATAATATCTAAACAAAATGTGCCCGTTGGTGCGCATCCGTGTACTATATAATTGTAATTTCTACATTATCTATCTACTAAGATAAGTAATAATTTAATTTACTTTAGATAATACGAACAATAAATATTTATCACATTATACGCAACATACCGATTGGAGAAAGTGGCTGAAACAGTTCAACTAATTGTTTAATAGTTATGGCCACCAAATGATTCATTTTGCTAAATATAAATTGACTTACAGATTAAAAGTTCATGTAAGAACACAAAACGAAATCAATTTTATTTGTGATAAATAAAAGCGACATCAACTTAAATATTAAAGTTAGATTAATGGAAAATATTACTTAACTCTCATCAGTATTTAATGATTAAGGTAACGAATTGTAAGAGAACTGGTTGGTGACAACTTTTCTTTGACTATATTAAAAAAAAGTTCTATTATATATTTATTCCTCATGTTAGCAGAGTTTTTGCTTTAATAATTGGCCTAGGCGTCATCGCGCTTTGACTTGCCTTCGAGAACCGAACGACCCCACGTAATATAGTTTGTAATCAGCTTTTCTGTTTGGATGCCTTGAATGAAAAAGCAAAAAAAACGATACTAGTGCTAATTAAAGATTTTTTTTAGATTCAATGCATTTTATCGCGAAGACGATAGCGTACTTCTTGAACATCTCGTAAGAATAAAATAGATAGTACAATTTTTATTCAAATTTAATTCGAATTTATTGTGATTCGAGTGATAAACTTTGTCAAAAGTGGGTAAATATTATGGGATTATATTTAACAACACTCCAAGATGCACAAAAATATTTATAAAACAGTAACCCAACATAAAAATGTGCATTCAGAAAGTAAGTTTTGAAGTCGATACTTATAGAGAAACGAGAATGAGAATATGACTATGACTAATATGATTGATGTAGCTATAAGTCATAAAATGAATAACTATAAAGATCTTGGCATTTCCATGAAACCTTAGAGCCACATAACGAGAAAGAACAATAAGATTGATGATAGAATTGAAAATACAAACTTATTCCGTGAAAATTAAATTAGTTAGAAGAATAGTTATTGTACAAAATAGTGTACGCTTTCTGCAAACACGGAACTTGGTAGAAATATTTACTTATGCAATGCAGGGTTTATTAATAGATTCATATGGGATTGAATATAATATAGTAGTATATGATTTTTAATGCATTTTGGTGGAATTTGTTTTTAGGATTTTAAACAATCTTCCTATATAAAGTGTAATAGCCTAATAGTTTCTGAAATATTTCCGATAGCAGTATTGACAAGAAATCAAAATTAATACCTGAAACCAAATTGCTCTGTACGGTTTTAATATATGTATTTAATAAAGCGTGGAACGAATTTATAAAAGGTAGTTTGAAGGTGGCGTCCATCATTGACAAGTTTATAGAATCAAGATTTAAGGGGTACGGACATTATAATAATAGACAATAGACCATAATGTTAGAAAGTGCCTTTTTATGGCGAAAGTAAAGACAAGACGAGGTAAAGCGCTGATCATTTATTGATAAAGATACAAAGATCCAGAAGCACACGAAGCGCTTGCGTCTGACTAATGAAGATCTGATATAAAAGCAACTGGTGCCCCTTGACTAATAAAACTTAATACTAGTAACATAAAAAGAACAAAAGATTTAACTGCTTCCTGGTTTATTTTATTAGTAACCTAGTTAACTATTTTGAATTACACGTGTTTTATTATCTTCTTGGTAATATTTATACATTATATTTTTAAAGATGAAACTCGGGCAATATATGGTCTGTGTACAGGTGACCTTTATAAGAACTCGCAAATCAGCCCGAGGACTGCCTACTTCAACACTACCAGACATTTTCATAATCGCTGTAATGTGTAGTGATAACCTCATCGTATCCAAATTGTTTACAGGACAAATTTATCAATGAAATTCCCGTTATAAATTATCGTTTATTAAATTTCACAAATATTATAATATGGCACACTGCTGTTTCTAAACGAATTCATTCTCACAGAGTTCATTCATAATGTCAAAATCAGCTGATATGACCGTACTTTTTGTTTACTCTTATGTAATTATCATAAATGTAATATATTTACTAATATAAAATGTTTATAATATGAGACTTTTCAAAAGAATTAAAGTTTTAATATTAAATGTTAACTATTTTTCTTTTAAAGTTTCTAAGCCAACATCGTCTGAAGTATTGAGTGTATATTTATTACAATGCAAAGAGCCACCGTGGACATCGTATTTTGTTAAGGTATTGTCTTAGGGTTTCATAATTATGATGTAATATTAGGAGCAGACCACAGACTATGTGGCTAATATCTTTTACTCGTTTTATCATGTTATTGACGCGTAACAGACTTATTTCCTTTTTACAATACTAATATGTATGAAACACGATAGACGTTTGTATTTTGTATAATTTGGGACCAATTGGATGGTTAAAGTTAGGATTAATTTGTTAATACCCTTTAATAAGAACATTAATAAAGCCATTTGTAAACTCCAAATTGAATTAGTTGTGAAAACAAATAAGGTTGATGAATTATAATTTCCTATAAGATAGTATAAAATAAAGTCCCCTACCGCGTCTGTCTGTCTGTCTGTTCGCGATAAACTCAAAAACTACTGAACGGATTTTGAAGCGGTTTTCGCCAGTGGATAAAGTGATTCATGAGGAACTTTTTGGTATATAATTTGACAAGGATTTTTTTTTTATAATCAGGGCGGGACAACGTCTGCCGGGCCCGCTAGTTTCCTATAAGATTGAGCAGTATTCTCA
The DNA here is from genome assembly GCA_036509395.1 of Antheraea yamamai. Taxonomy (NCBI): domain Eukaryota; kingdom Metazoa; phylum Arthropoda; class Insecta; order Lepidoptera; family Saturniidae; genus Antheraea; species Antheraea yamamai. Next base: position 14,210,830 of record AP028432.1, read on the forward strand.
GTATACATTTTCGTACAGTTTAAAAGTGGTAAATAACTTCTCTTTCTCCACTCATTGATTAAATTTTATATTTCACTAGCGGCCCCGGCAGATGTTGTCCCGCCCTGATTATGAAAAAATCATTGACAAATTATATATTAAAACGTTCCTCGTCAATCACTCTATCCATCGGTGAAAACCGCATGAAAATCCATTCGGTAGTTTTTGAGTTTTTCGCGAACAGACAGACAGACAGACACGGTAGGGGACTTTGTTTTATACTATGTATTTCATAACAAATACATCAAAAAACTAATTTCTTAATTTTCACAACAATTAGGAAACCTTTATAATAAGATGTATCAGTGGTTCTAATAAGAAAAATTGCTAAGGGCACTACTACACATACAGAGATTTTTGGAGGAATTATGACTGGTTACAGAATCATGATTATTTTTATTATAATAGCTATGAAATTATTAAAAAAAATATATTTTGCATTATAAATACAAACTTTATGAATGTAATTGAACGTGAACAGAATTGCTTTGAATTGTTAATCATCATATCACATCAGCCTGTAAAAGACCCACTGCAGGACCATAGGCCTCTTCCCAAAGGAAGGTATGGGCATAATTAGCACCCCAGCCAACAGTGTATTGGCAATTTCAAACTCTGATCAATACATGGTTCTATATTTTCGCATATCTGGTAGTACTAGAAGAGAATTTATCAGGTTCAGGTTTCTACACAATGTCGTCCTTCAATGTCAGTCGATAGTGTTACCAATTTAAATTAGTAACTGTATGTGAACTCCCAAAAATTCACCACTTCATCACAATTTAAAAAATGTTACTTTATAATAAACAAAATTATATAAAAACCTTTAATTTTGTTTCTTATCATACTGTTTGTAAAGTTTAAAATTGGGGTTATTATACCTAAACTGACATTTGGGATTCCTCATGTGACAATCAAGTACTGTAAAATATTGATCTTATAATATATTCATAGCGGAACGGCTAATTGAATAATTGTTGTTACCTTTTTATAAAAATTACTAAACATCTAGTAAATATGTTTTTTATGTTATATAATTTGATTTAATTTCTATACTGATAATTACATCAAACTCTCTTTATTTATGGTTTTCTTATTTGCTCTTTTAGTGTTCACAGATAAAATATTGTTACCACTTTTTGTATTTGCATCTAAAATTTTCATCACTCACATATCGAAAGTTAACCCTTTGCAGTTGAAGTTTTCGAAGTCGAAACTGCGATTTTCTGCTTTTATCGAGAGCATAACAATCCGTCTGCCACAATCGTCATTTGTCACTAACATTTTAAAAGACTCCGTCCAGAGCGCAAATGGTTAACAATATATACCCCATTAATTTCTATTATAGGTAACAATAAAATAACCATTACAATATTTATAAAAAACAAAATTGGTGACCAAATTTTAACCAAAATTCATATGTTTAAAAAGCAGTTTTGTTTTTGACAAGCAAAAATTAAATGTAGCGGCATACTGATGTAAATTAAATGACCTGTTATAAATTTAAGGTAATCAAAAATCACTGAATATTAAACTTTATTGATACATATTTTCTATACGATCGTACAGTCTTCAGAATATTGATCAAATTATATTAATTATTCACTTCAATATCCAAAAAATTATGAACCAAAAACCATTCAATCTTTGCTGGTTATATTCAAGTATTTACTTAGATTCAATAAAAGCCCCCTATAATGAGTAGAAGGAAAATGGCTAATATGTATCAAAAACATTTTAAATCCTATTTATTTTCGACATACTTATCTTTCTCATTACATACACAATACAATGTTTTAATTCTCTTATGCATCAAAATAAATTTCGGAGTATAGCTTGTTTTATGTACCACAATGTTACTGGGAAAACAGTCTGAAGCAGAATATTTCTAACCACTACATGCCTATTCTGGGTGGTATGATGCCCCCAAGTATTCGTAGTCCGGTGAAGCTGTTAAGACCTTGATAGATTGATAGCATAGTCAGTTCGAGAAAAAAATAGCCCCCAAGTATTAAAATATAATAAAGGGTAACTAGGTAAATTACCAAAATGATTGAAGAAGGATTTACTTTTACTGAAATAAAATACATTATATTGCTTTCCAATTACTGTACTTTCTTACTTCATGAGCAGTACACATTAGCGAAAAACTAACGAACTAACTAAAGAAAGTAAACTAACAGAATATGTACTAATTATAATTAAAGTGAAGTTTCATATAAATAGTTTAAGACCAAAACACATAGTATCTCACTCACACAATTTTATCAAAACTCACCTTTCATTAAATTTAATCGACAGTTTCCTTTTAACATGTATATTTGAATTTTTCATATGTAATTACACTGTTAGCATACGTCATTTATTAATGTGATAAATATAGTATGCAAGTTATATATACATACAAACACCTCCGTCATGTCGGCTGTCTCAAGATTGTGATGCGAATTGTATAGGCACACAACAGCGCTTTTTGCCTTTACTATTATTTTTTTACAACCATTGTCTATCGATGGGTATATTCTCTATAGTCTCTTAAATGCTAAACCTTACGAAACTGCTCGACGCTATGAGCTATGTATGTCAAAACGGCGGTTATCGAATCGATGGTTGCTACTTGTTAGAGATGTGCGGTCCTAAAACTGCGATCGGCGTGAAATCAGCATGGCACGTTTTATTTTTAATGAGAATGATCACCTTATAGCTTTTGCCTTAAATCTGTGATTTATTAAAATTCACAAAGTACCTACATTTAAATAGAAATGTTATATTATTATTTACTCTTATTACTACATGTTATTACTTACGGTTGTCTAGTTTTACGTAAAATAAAGTAAAATAAGTTTATTATATTGGGAAACATATGAAACTTATTATGCAGATTTTTACCAATTTCTATAACTTTATTTTCAAAGTTACTTATTACCATGGGAACGGTTTCTTCACGAGTGTTTGATTTGCCATGCCCAGACATCGATACGTTAATTTCTGAGAATGCCTTTATAAGTGCACTAGCGGCCCGCTCCGGCTTCGCACGGGTATAAAATATATAGCCTATGTCATTCACTGAAAAAATGATTTAAATCGATCCAGTAGTTTTGATTTACTCATTACTGCCCGTGACCCGCCTGCGTTTGTTGCAATGTAAGCGGAAAAAATGTAATTATTTACAACATCACATTAGAAACCTCAAAAATAACAGTATTTCTCCACTATTTAATGGATGTTATCATAGATATAAACCTTCCTCTTCAATCACTCTATCTATTAAAAAAAACCGTATCAAAATCCGTTGCGTAGTTTTAAAGATTTAAGCATACATGGGGATATAGGGACAGAGAAAGCGACTTTGTTTTATACTATGTAGTGATGTTTCGCTTCGTCTTCATTCTTATGAATGAGCTTACTCTAAAAAAATTTACTTAACGATACCATTTCCATAACGCCATACCAATCAAAATTCAACTTAAAAAATGTGCCTCATAAACTCGAGCATTCAAATGATCTCAATCTATAGCTTGATTATGTTCCTGTTGATCTTTATTCGTTCTTTGATGGCCATCTACTTTGACTGTTAACATCGTATATTGTCAGTATTCCATACAAATTTCGTAAAGTTCAGGTGTCAATAAATGCTATGAATGAAAACTTTTTTTGTGGTCAATTCTGCCGATATAGAATTTTTAATAGCATGGTTCTATTAGTAAATCTTTATTTTTGTGATGTCAAGAAATCTGCACGAAATTAAATATCGTTATTCGTAATTTAAACGATTTTTTAATTATGCTTACGGCGATTTACTAATCTAACCATGCTATTAAAAATTCTCTATTTCTCTATTCGAATTCGAAAACTTCGAGTGCAAAGGGTTAAATTTCGATATGTGAGTGATGAAAATTTTAGATGCAAATACAAAAAGTGGTAACAATATTTTATCCGCGAACACTAAAAGAGCAAATAAGAAAACAATAAAGAAATATACAATAAAAAAAGCAAATAGAAATTAAATCAAATTACATAACATAAAAAAAAGGATTGTGTGGTTTTATGAAACCACTGTAAAAGTGAAACTTTTTTTCACACTATAGACATTTAACTAATAATAGTCTATACAGTACACGGTCAGCTGCTGCAAACTATAGGCGCCGCCATATTGGCCGTGGCTGCTCTGACGAGCGCCTTTCACTTTATCCCTACTCCGCGGCCGACCATCACGCGACATGCAACACACAGACAAAAAGTTTGAGACGATGTAATAAAAGTTTCACTTTAATATTTACTAGATGTTTAGTGATTTTTATAAAAAGGTAACAACAATTATTCAATTAGCAGTTCCGCTATGAATATATTATAAGATCAATATTTCACAGTACTTGTATCAATTGTTTTGTGTAATCAATTACACCTATCATTGTTACTTCATTATTTTTTAACACGAAGTGCGAAGTTATACCTCATCGGTAAAAACTACGAGAGGCCAATCCTTAAAATCTCCTTGGAACTGTAAACTTAAAACTATAAATTAAACCGTTATTCTTATCGTTACATAAGTGTATTGTATTATCTGTAGGTGTTCTTTTAAAAATAAATAACTCGCAAGTTATCTGAGTGTCTACCGACCTTAGGCTATTGGGACTTACTTAATACAGACTGACAGTATTTTATTTTGCAATTTCTTTACCGTGACAAGTAAACTCATGATCAATCTTATTTGATAAGACATCAAATCAGTGTCCCTTTCATAAATTACTAATATTAATGTTAGAAAAGGTGTCACTGGCAATGGTAAAAAAGGTACAAGTTTCAACGTGTATTTGTTTTTTTTTTTCTGTCTTTAGGTGGGTTTAAATAAGATATTTTCATTGAATCATGTACCTCAAATACATGTGAATTAAGTGACGTGCCGATAAATTATAACATTGAGGCACATCTCTAGTACTTACATAAAATAAGGGAATACCCGACCATTATTACTTGTCGGTTTATTTTTACCGCTCATATACAATGTTGCTCTTAATTTGATTGTCATAGATTATAGAAAAAGTTAGGGTGCTAGAATTGTCACGGAAGTGTATTGTTGAACTGATGATATTATCTCGAGCTTGATAGGTATGCTTTTGGAAAATAGGTATTGACATTTTTATTTTGTACTAGCGGGATAATAAAAAAATCTTGACAAATTATATACCTGAACATTCCTCATGAATCACTGTACCTACTTTCAAAACCGCATGAAATACCGTTCTGTAGTTTTTGAGTTTATCGCGAACAGACGGACAGACGTGGCAGAGGACTTTGTTTTATACAATGTAATGATAATTTACATTACTAATAAAATTTGTCTGGTATCATTTCATGTCAATTCGTAGCTGAGAAAGTAAATATCATGACATTAAATATTTAGCTCTATTAAATACGATTGAAGATTCCCGTAATATTTCTGTAGTTTACTATCAAGTAGACTATTTAGGAAATAGGACTGTCAATTTTCGTTAGGCTCATTTTGTGTCGTGTGAAACTGCATATGCTGTTACATACAACATGAGTGTTTTGATTTGGGATTTAAAATACATTTGTTATATGTTATTGGCTCAAGATTTGTGTTATCACTAGCAACTGCCCGCCATCTGCGCCAGCAAAAATTATTTACGACCCTTTATTTTACTTAATATTATATTTTTAAAAGTATTAGTGATATTTTGATAGGCCAGTTTTAATTATACATAGTTCCCGTATACAAAGTGTTTTAGAAATTGATTAAGAATTTAAAAAAAATTAGGAAGATTATTGACGCTACTTATACTCTATCAGTTGCGAAGTCTCATATGTTTCTCACGTAAAAAAAGAACATTCAAAGATGTTGAGAAGTAAATAAAATTTTTCTTATTTCTATACACATAATAAGAATGTAAATCTAATGTGTCTTCACTTTTTAGATTTTTGTGAAAAAAAATTGTTGCAAGTGGCTTGGAATAAGTAATAAAATACATTTCAATCATTTTTATAAATGTCTGTGTGTCTGTCTGATTGTTTGAACACACATCACTACTAAAGCATTGCGTTCACCATCAAACCTCACCAACTAAATCATAAAGAATATCCTCGAGTAATATTTAGTTTTGGTTTCATTAAAATCGGTTTACTCTATCAAAAGTTATTGTAATTTCAATAACGACGCGACTTAAGTACGAGAGAAGTAGATAAATAAATGAATTTAAAATACACTCAGATGATTTTATTAGTCACTGTTTTTTTAAACTAAGTTCCACGCGGACGGAGTCGCGGACACAGCTAGTACTTAATATTTCTTTTTTACAAAATCTACATTATTATTGGTCATATATGTAGTGTATTAATTTTTAAATAACACAAACTTACCATGAACAATATTATATTTCATTAAAATTCGTTGCTAACAATGAATGATATTTTTTTAATAGTTTTACTATTACTGAAAGTATTTTTGACAATTCTGCTATCCTATCAATTAATGAATATTTTGCCTTGTACAAAATTTCCTTTGGAACTAGTCAAGCCGTTTTTAAATTAAATCCAGACATACAGACTCAGAAAAATTTCACATTCATGTTCACTGCCCTTTATACACTAGTCACAAAAATTAAGGAATATAAAAAACGTCCAAATTTTTAGGTGATTTTCAACATATAGCAAATAGTCGTACCATAAAAAAGCTAATTGTGATTCCAAGTATCTAGTTTATGTATTCAGATTTGATTTCAGAGCAAAACCAACGAAACAATTTTTTCCAAATATTTGCTTATCTTAAAGACGGTTCGCGGGCTCAATTAATTTTTTTGATAATCTATGACGCTGATCTAACTATGATGCTTTTTAAGTAAAATTTAATCCTTTTAATTTGAGCCGTTCAGCAAGTCTGTACGATGATTTGGCGCAGAGTTATTATCGATCATAAGTATCATAAGAATAAAGTCCTTTTTGACTGACAGTCTGAAACTCGGTAAATAAATGATCGTACAGGATATTAATGTAGAATTTTACAAACTGCAAAGCATCCATTGGATATAATGGGATATTATAACGGATATAAAGGATATTATAACTTAATAAAGGATATCGTTGGTAATTTTTTAATCTTCAAGTAACCTTAGAAATGGTTAAGACATGTTGTTTAACCTTCGTAATCAGAAATACAACAATTGTGTAAGGTTATCATCATATCAAGTCGATTACATAATGTGATCACCTTGCGATGCATTTTTCTGTAAAAATAAATAACCGAGTTCTTTCTGCAAATTATTCAATTACGATGTTTCATTGTATCTCATTCCTTTACTATTCTATAATTAAGTATTACTGTTCGATCATAGTTCCCTAAGACAGTATAATGTACTTAGCCTATAGGGGGACTAGCTCTCAAGAAAAATATGCATATAGTCCTCGCCAATCTTTTTGATCGTCCTGAATATACCAGGTGAATGTTCAAATGGGTGACAACCTTCTATCGTGTGGTAATTCATGGTTACAATTAACATATAAAATAATAATATCAAAATAATACTAATAAACAACAAAGAGAACCTTAGTTAAAGTTTGTTCTAAAACTTTTAAAAGTATAGGGACGATACTTTTAAACTTAAAAAAAATTACACCTAGCTTCAATGAACAAAATTCAAGGGGCGCTTTACGTAACCGCTTATCGTGGGAAAGCCGCATGGTCGAACAAAGGGAAGCGGGGTGCGAGTGGAGGTGAGGGACGCGGCCTGGAGTATGCGACAGGGCGTGATTCATTTATTACACCAGTTCCTGATGTTGAGTGTATATCAGTTTTCCATTTCTCGAGATAATTAGGTCCATTATTTTTATTTTGATAATTTATAATATTAATAATTTAAGTACCTATTTTTTTAATTGATTTTGAATAAGAAGCAAGTGATGGGCAATCTGAGAGAGTATTGCAACTATGTAACCAGTCATGCTGAAAATGCGCAGATCTCAAATTTAGGTACAAACTAGCTGGTACCCACGACTTCGTCTGCATTGTTCTATGTTTGTCCGACTTCTTCACGGCAAGATAATATGTTTGGAGGACCTTACAAAAGATATAGCTTCTTAAACCTTTATATTAAACTAGCGGTCCCGGCGGATGTTGTCCTGCCTTGATAATAAAAAAATCCTAAAATTCAACGGCGGCGCCATCTACGGGGTCCAATTGTGAATTTAAACCATTCTTGAATCCACCTGAGCATTCACAAACATTTCATTAAAACCTGTCCAACCGTTTAGGAGGAGTTCAATCACATACACACGAACAGAAGAATTATAAGTATATCCTTATTATACTATATGTATACCATCGAGACAACTTAAGTGCCCTTTTTAATATATTTTTTTGTAGTAAACTCTTGACTGTATTGTGCACAAGCCTGAACATGAGGCTATATTCAGAGTGGCCAAAAAGATTGATGAGGGCTGTAAGGGTAGGTATAATTTCAGGGCCCAGGGTTTAAGAGTGTAAACTGTACTAGATGCGGCATTAGAACCGATAGAGCCGTTTTATATAGGTAGCAGTAATGTTTTTCTACGTTGAGGGAAGGTTCCATTCGATGAATTTAGGTTCTTAACGACAAATTTCCAACTAGATGGTGGTAGCTGATAACACTAAAGTCTCTACCGTTATCCTATGATTTCAGTATGTTTTCGGGAACAGTCACTATAAACGCGGGCTCATTCGAGAATTCGAACTAACGTCGATTAAAGATTATAGTTATCTTCTTGTTTAATCTGTTTACATGTGCTGTTCTCATAACTCTTATGATTGAGTTAACTAGCTACCATTGTTATTCGTCAGTAGTTATAAAATTTATCATAAATAATATTGAATTGTTTCAGTACAGTAGTGTGAAAGATGACCAGTTTGGTATGTCCAATTTTAATTGGAAAGTAGGTAGTTCAAACTATCAGATATTAAGGACGGGCTGTTACCCATACATAAAGTATCATTGTTCGAAGAAGGAGAAAGAAGATTTAGAGTCATCTGATAAATTAATGAGATTTATTAAAATAGCAAACTTGGGTAAGTTATTCTCCGATGTAATTATTTTGTTGTAATAAAAGTGCCTAAAATATCTAATGAAATTGGATTTTCCTAATCATACAAGTTTTATTTTGACGTTTTTATTATTTTATGGCTTATTGTACGATAATCATGTTGAGGAATAATAATAAATGTTACATAGTTAGGAAGTACAAATATCAAAGCTTATATATGACTATAAAGGACTACAATTTAGTCTAACGCGGATACCATCTCGTTCCTAAACCTCGGTGTGTCATAAAATATATATTAGGGTGGAGTGAAAAAAACAAATTTTTTTTTTCTTAGCCTGGGGGTCAAATTTGTAGCTTATAAAAAACAAAAATTTTTGAAAAAAAAAAAAAAATTTTACTCAACATCTTGAGCCAGCCCACTCATTTTTAAAACTAATTACGAGTAAAAATATTTGGTTGCAAAAAAAAAATTTTTGAAGGCGTTCTAGAAACTTCAGAGTATCCTCTTTTATGCCAATTAAAAATCACAAGTTAAAAAAAAATTTTTGTGACTATTGTTTTAATTTAAAAAAAAAATCCCAAAAAGTACCATTCCTCTTTAGGGCACTAGAATAAAATTTGAGTTGGAAATGATCATAATTGCCAGTTCTTAGATGTTTTAAGAGATTCAAAGACAAAAAAAAATTTTTTTTTTGCAACCAAATATTTTTACTCGTAATTAATTTTAAAAATGAGTGGGCTGGCTCAAGATATTGAGTAAAATTTTTTTTTTTTTTCAAAAATTTTTGTTTTTTATAAGCTACAAATTTGACCCCCAGGCTAAGAAAAAAAAAAATTGTTTTTTTCACTCCACCCTAATATATATGATGCAATAGTCATCTGTACATAATTTATTTATATTTTACAGGAGTACCCTGTCTACTATACGGACTAGCAGCAACCCAGTTAATCAGACATCAAGAAGTTGTTTACACATCCAAAGGACCAGTTACTATTTACTTTTTATTACAGGAACATAAAGGTTCCTTATACTAATAGCAAATAGACATACATGTTACTCTAAGATAATAATAGAAATCCCTTCACTGGAAAAACGAATAAAAATAATTTATTAGACTAAGTTAAAGAAATAAATAAATGAAACACGTTATAAATTATGTCTTATAATCTAACAATACTACAGTAATCGTTTCAATTCTCGGCGACGCTAAAACTAAATCAAGCATTATTTTCTTCTGGGTTCGTATTTTACTTACACCTCGCCTCATAATGCTCGCAACGACATCAGGTCTAATCTTCCATCTTTAGTGAACAGCAATAATTAATTCTCTTACAATTTAATTATTTTATTCTTTAACGCTACTTCTTGCACTAGGGATAAAACTATAACATATCATGATACTAAAAAGTAGCGACAAACGTAAGGTTCTCCAGAACCTTCATTATGCGCACGCTAGCGTTGTGGAATATGGAATGTGTTAGTCTTCCCCCAGGATTATGACTTATAACTCTTCAAAAGGGGATTGAAACACACTCTTCAATGTTGACAACATAACAGCGACACCTCGGGAGTGGCAGTTGTCCATAGGCGACGGTAACTATTTACTATCAAATGGACAGTATGCCGCTGTTTTTGTTGTCCTTTGGTTAAATTTAAAACTAATGGTAACTATTTCGTAGAGAGTGAAGTTTTTATTTTGGTATTGGGTTTTCAAGATGATTGTCGCTCGCCAAGAGATGAATGTCAATCGAATGTTGTTTTGCGTCCTGAGTATGTTGCTATGAATGTACTATAGCACAAGTCTTTAAGTTTATCTATTTCGTGGTAGTGATTTAAGGTTCAAAATACTACTATGTGGAAACGTTACTTGACCCCCTCTGTGATAGTGGTGACTGTGCGTTCATTATGCATAACGTTATTTCTCGCCTGTTAGTCACGTTGTTATAATGGACAATGTTTTCATCGGGTTTTGATCATGAGCTTGGAGATGTTCTTCAATATTTTTAATTACTTAATTTAAAAAAAATACCGCAAAAAATACAGTGCTGGCTATATATTTTTTTCTTTACATCAACCCGTCAGAGAGCCATTGCAGGGCGATAGGCGTCTTCCCGAAGGAAGCTATGGGAATAGTCACCACACCAACTCGCGTTGTACTGGCGAATTCGAACTCTGTGAAATTCAAAGTTCTATATTTTTCCATTTACGGTGGTACCTTCACCTAACTATAGTGACGACGTGATGCGCAAAAAGTAATTGCGTAAAATTAACTCTATATACAATTATATAATTATCTCTGTAATTCTATTTATAGGAGTATATAAGAAGAAGATATAGATGTTTGCTTTTTGTTCTTCGACAGCTGAGGGTTGTTCGCTTGTTGTAGTGGAATATGTCTTTTCTTCTATTTTCTGTAACGTTGATCTTAAAGAAAAAAAAAAATGTAACATTAAACTGTGTTACCAGAAATGTACAGATAATGCTTATTGCATTTCAAAATTCATAGCATCTTATCCTCAGAATTAACCACTATAGTTATATTATCTTATTTATTATATTGCCATAATAAATTGAAGTAAGAGTACGATGTGATCATAATCTGAAATAAAAAACGTAAAATAATACAATAATTTTTGATAATACTGCTATTTGTATCTACGAATATAAATAAACCAATTATATTTGGAGTGTTTACGACTGGAAGCGTGTCAAAAGCATTTGGCAAGGTTACTTTTGCATAAAAAAAATATGGTAAACTTCTCCAGTTTTTAACATTAAAAAAAAGACAAATTTAGTTATTAACACAAACATACTTAACAAGTTTCCGCGTTCGAACGATACGAGGATTTAGAGATGCCTATTTCATTTTTGTTAACTTTAATTTTGGCAACCAATCTTCTAGATTATTAATGCCATTATCGAGTGATTATTTCAATGTCAATGTCAACTTTATGCTAATGTTACAAGATGGTGGCTCTCTTGTTAGAACGTTCCAGGGAATTTTTGTGGCTTCTTAGAATTCATGCTCCGTGGTATTATTTTCCATTCACTTCAGTTATGCACAATAACTGAACTATATTACGTAAAACACCACCAATTTTACAAAATATAGAGTCAAATAACACAAGATTATAAATAAAATCTACTACATGACAGACCAAGATCCCGCCAAAAACTCCGATGCCTATTTATTTGATTGCCTATTCATCTTCATTTATTTATTATCTTATTTATCTATCTGCGGTTAGCCTGACGGGCCTTCACAGTCGCACCGGTCGTTTTGAGCGAGCACTTACAACGCTCAGTTGTATGGCAACCAGTGATAGCGCCAAAGTGGCTAAACCTCGACTTCGACCTCGACTTTTACCTTATATGACTCGTTACATTTCAAAATGACCTAAATTCAATTTTAATCGTTTATATAACATGTTTATTTTTTTTAAGATTTCCAGATTTTATACACCGAGAACGAAGTTCAAATTTTGCCGTCCATATGGTTTTTAATTATTTTATCTGAACATCTTGAAAAATAACGTAAAATATTAGGATCGGCAAAAATTGGATTTGGGTTATTTTGATATAAAAGAATGTGAATTTGACTAAATGAAGTACGTTATAATGTGTTCGAACTCTGTTACTTAGAATCAAATTGTATTATTTTATTTATAGTATATCTCGAAGTGTGTAATGTCAAATTTACTTTAATTGGCCTCATAACGTCTGTGTTATTATCATGTAATTTACCTTATCTCGAAGCAAAGTTCCAAGGTAACAGGGAATCCATAGTTGCAGTATTGCTCCCAAGTATAACATTGTAAAGAAAATATCGAACACTCCTCTGTCTAATTTGTAAAACATATAAGTAATTCTATTTGTTAAGATTATAATAGGTCTTTATCTATGAAATTGCCGTTCTGGAGTACTGGCCATTTCAAATCAAAATAATTTTTGTTTGGCTAAGAATTCTAATTTCAAATTAATTTCATTTTAAAAACATGCAATTTTTTTTCCAAAAGTAGTCATTTGTTTATTGATTAGTGTTACATTTTCATCGCATTTCAATCTTTTTTGTCATCATGGATACGTTAAAAATTCGAGTAATTATGGAATACGAGTACCGTCGTGG